>PISX010037595.1:0-10902 GCA_004024625.1 Mellivora capensis
TGAGCAAAGAGCCAGATTCGGGGCTTGATCCCAGGACCCTGAGATCATGACCTGAGCCAAAGGCAGAGGCTTTAACCCACTGAGCCACCCAGGCGCCCCCAGGATGCTCTCTTTAAGCCCAGCTCTGGATCAGTGGCTGAGAGATTTTGCCTGGGGGAGAGACAGACCATAAGAACAGAGACTTCTAAAGTTCCCCATAAGAAACTGTCTTTATTTGGAAGAAGTATAAGGAAGAACAAGCCTAAGGTTTCAGAAACAGTAGGGAATTTGGTGACAAGCACTTAAGAGGAGGTTTGAACCTTCCCAAGAACAAGGAGCTAAACCCCAGAGGCCTGCTGGTTTACCAGAGAGAATCACAGAAAGGGATAGTTGGGAAAATCTCTCCTGGAGTCAGAACAAACCTCAAAGACTAGACTCAAAAACTACCTCAGCAAAGAGGTTCAAATTCAATTGGATAAGATGTTGGAACACCAGATGTTGTAGGGCACTATTAGAAATAGTAGGGCAATCACCTGGCAGTTAGTGAAGCCTAACATCTGGCTGTGATACCAACCAACTCAGGCAGCCTCTGAAAAAACCTCAAAGACAAAGCTAGTAAAAAACTCTGCTAAAACCACTGTCAACCTAGGATGACAGGGTACATGCCTAAGTCTGTGCCTTCTGAAGAATGATGTTAGAGGTTTCATAACTATGAATGAAATTAATAAAACAGCCCAGCCAAGTCATTAAATAAATTAATAAGCAAACAATAAACCTCTGGTTGGAACATCAGTGTCCAGAGTTGCTACATTATTATTATTATTATTATTATTTATTTGGATATAGTTGACACATAATGCTATATTAGTTTGAGGGATACAACGTTACAACATTGTGTTAACTACATTATTTTAAATGTCTAGTTTTCAACAGAAAATATTATGAAACACGCAAAGAAGGAAAGAAGTATGACCAATGCAGAGGAAAAAAGCACAGGCAACAGAGACTCTGTCAGAAGGCATAGAGGTCAAATTTAAAAATGACTTCAAAGTCACCATTATAAATATGTTTTTAAAAAAAACTAAAAGAACTATACTTAAAGAAGAAAAGAAAGGTATGGGTCACCAAGCATGTCCTTTCTGACCTTGCTCCCCTCAAAGGAACAACTAACGACCGTTCATTGACATCATTGGGAGAATCCTAGAACATGGTTGTGAGGCTGAAGTGCCCCCTGCACCAGAGACCAAGACAGTCCAAATAGGAAGGACAAGAGGATGAGCTATGTGGTGCCAGCATTGCCCCTTCCTCAGGGCTGACACAGAACCAAGAGGTCTCCCCTGAGACTACTGTTCCTCCAGTGGGAAAAGAGAATCTGGGATGGACATCCAGCTACTCCAGTGTTATAGGTCACTTCTTGGGAGTTCCCACTCCAGTTTGCCCCATGGGGATTACAGGGGATTCATGGAGTCGACCACCAAGAATTTGATTATGACAGAAAAGGATGGAGGGCTTATAACAACTAGCAGATTCCTACCTGTAGTCCCCAAGTAGTAGTCCCAATTGGGGATTGCTCACCTGCACAGCCAAGGGAGTGGTGCAGTCTAACCAAGGAACACAGCAAGACAAAGGTCTCCCTGACTCAGGTCCTCAAATAAAAAGTGCTACCAGAACTGAAGGCTGGCTTGCCCCTGACCAGATAGAAGGTATGAATCATAGTACAGCACATTGCTAAACACAGCTCCCAGCCCAGGCTGGCCAGAAAGGCTGGCCAGAACACCTGGAAGCTATGCAGCCTAGCAATGCTTGAGCAGAGAGTGTGGCAGGCAGAACTCATTGTCTGCAGAGCAAAGCCAGTGGCACCATTTGAAGACGAAACTTGAAATGTGAGTAGGCTTGAGTCAAAGAGCCTTTCCAGGCTTGGAGTCTGTTCCTCCACTCTGCTCAGACAGGGGAGCAGTAGCCTTGTACACTATGGAGTGCAGCTCCTGGAACTGCCTGGCCTGAAGCCTAGCCAAGACACCTGGAAGCTGCATAGCCAAGCAACATTCAAGCAGAGAATCTGGCAAGCAGGACTGATCATCTGCAAAGCAAAGCCAGTGGCAATGTTCAGCCAGGGAACCTGGGAAGCAGGAGCACTTGAGTCAAGACCACAAAAAGCTGTGTCAGCCTTACAACCACTTTTCCTGCTTTTCCAGGGCAGAGGAACTAATTTGCAGCCCTGCTCAGAATGAATACAGCCTTCAGTATGGCTGGCCATGAAACCAAACCAATGTACCCAGGAAACTGGGTGGCCATCCAGTAGCCCTGCAGACAGTGGTATGGAGCAATGAGAGCACAGGCTTGTGGCTCTCCCCACAAACAGAGCAAAGCTGGTGGCCCTGTCTGGGCAGGGAATTCAGTGCACAGTCTTGCCTGATTTGGGTTCCCAAAAATTAGTTTGCAGGCTCTGGGGCCCATTCGGCTGTCTCATCAGGGCAGGGAAACTAATTCATAGCCCCACCTACTACTGAGTATAATACTCTGTCCCAACCATCTTGTAAGGCTGAATTGAGAACTGCAGAGCCCATCCTATAGCTTTCCCTGGGCAAGAACCCAGGTAGCTATACTTAAATCACTCACACTGGACTTTAAAAATGGTTAAAAAAAAAAGAAAAGAAAAAAGAAAAAAAGACAAGGAAGCTCTTTATACATGATAAAGCGATCAATCCATCAAGGAGATAAAACAACTGTATCTCTCAACATGGGAGCACCTAAATACATAAGTAAAAGCTAATAGAGCTAAAAAGAGAAATAAAGAGCAATACGACAACAATTAAGGACTTCAGTACCCTACTTAAACAATGGATAGATCATCCCCAGAAACAATAGGAAATAGTGGATTGAAATAATACTATAGACCAAAAGGTCCTAACATTTACAGAACATTTTATCCAACACCAGCAGAATAAAAACTCTTCTAAGTGCACATAGAATATTTTTGGGGATAGACCATATATTAGGACACAAAAATCATCTTAGCAAATTCAAGACTGAAAGGATATCAAGTATCTTCTCTGATCACAATGGTATGAAGCTAGAAAACAATAACAGGAATAAAACAGGAAAATTCATGAATACATGAAAGTTAAATAATAGTCTCCCAAACAACCAGTGGATCAAAGAAGAAATTAAAGTGAAAATTAAAAAGCATTTTGAGACAAAAATGGAAACACAACAAAACAAAATTTATGGTAATGTAGTAAAAGAAGTTCTAAGAAGTAAGCTGACAGCAATAAATGCCCACATTAATAAACAAGAAAGATCTCAAATAAACAACCTAATGTTAAACCTCAAGGAAAAAGAAGAAAAAACTAAAGCCAAAGTTAGCAGAAGTAAGGAAATAATAAAAATTATAACAGAAAATGAATGAATAAATAAAATGAAAAGCAGAAAAAATAATAGAAAATATTAACAAAATTCGAAGTTTGTTCTTTGAAAAAAAATAAACAAAACTGATATTTGGCTAGCCTAACCAAGAGGGAAAAAAAATAAGAAGACTCCAATCAACAAAACTGTAAGTGAAAAAAAATAAAAAGACATTGTAACTAACACCATAGAAATATAAAGGATCATAATATGCTACTGTGAACAACTATACACCAACAAACTAGACAACCTAAAGATGTGGAACAATTTTTAGAAACATACAACCTACCAGGACTGAATGAGGAGGAAATAGAAAATCTGAACAGAATAAATGTTAGTAAGGAGACTAGATCAATAATTTAAAATCTTCGAAGGAAGAAAGCCCAAGACCAGATGGCTTCACTGGTGAATTTTACCAAACATTTAAAAAAGTTAACACCAATCCTCTCAAACTCTTCCAAAAAGGCTGAAGAGGATGGAACACTCCCAAACTCATTTTATGAGGCCATCCTTACCCAGATACTAAAGCCAGAAAAGGAGACTACAAGAAAACTACAGGCCAATATTCATGAGGACTAAAAATGCAAAACTATGTAATAAGATATTAGCAAATTGAATTCAGTAGCACATTAATAGATAGTAGCAAATTGAATTCAGTAGCTTGGAGCATTACTCCATGATAAAATGAGATTTATCTCTGGGATGCAAGGTTGTTTAAATATATACAAATTAATAAATGTGATACATCACTTTAATAGAATAAAAAATTATGTCATATCTCAATAGACATGTTAAAAGCATTTGCCAAGATTCAACATCCATTTATGATAAAGCTCCTTAAAAATTTAACATAGAAAGAATGGAATAAACCCATGCATATATAGTTAACTAATATTAGACAAGAGTCAAGTCTACTCAATGGAGAAAAGACAGCTTCTTCAATAAACTATGCTGAAAAAAATATTCACATGTAAAAAAAATAAAACCAGACCCCTCACTTAAACCACTCACAAAAATTAACTCAAAATGGATTAAAGCCTTTAATGCCAGACTAGGAAACATAAACTCCTAGAAGAAATCATAGGAAAAAATCTCTTTGACATGGCTTTGGCAATGTTTTGGATATGACATCAAAAGCACAAGCAACAAAATTAATAAATAAGTGGGACTACACCAAATTAAAAAGCTACTGTATAGCAATAGAAATAATCCACAAAATAAAAATACAACGTATGGGATAGGAAAAATATTTGCAAACTATATTCTGATGAGAGGTTGTTGTCCAAAGTATGCAAAGAACTCATACAATGCAACGAGGGGGGGGGGGGGAGAAAAGGAAAAAAAAAGAAAGAAAAAATATGGGCAGAGTATCTGAATAGACATTATTTCTGAGGGAAAAAATGGCACAGGTCCATTACAAGGTGCTCAGTATTACTCATCACAAGGGAAATGTAAATCAAAATCACATAAACAATCACTTCACATCTGTTAGAATGGTCATCACCAAAAAGATAAGAGATAACATACCCTGTTGGGGATAGGAAAAATACTGTGCATTGTCAGCATTGAAAATTGCTGCAGCCACTGTGGAAAACAGTATGGAGTCTCCTGAAAATATTAAAAACAGAACCATATGATCCAGCAATTCTACTTCTGGACTATATTGAAAGTAAAAACAACAACAACAACAACAACAAAAAACCATTACATTGAAGAGATATATACACTCCCATGTTCACTGCAGCATTATTTACAATAGCCAGGACATGAAAACATTCTAAGTGACTAGAGATAAATAAATGAATAAAGAAGTTGTGGTATATATACAATGAAGATTTAATATTCAGCTACAAAAAAAGAAGGAAATCCTGCCATTTGCAACAACATGATGGTCTTTCAGTGTATTATACTGAGTAAAATAAGCTGGGTAGAGAAAGACCAACAAGTATGATCTCATATGTGGAATCTAAAAAAAATAATAATTCACAGAAAAAGATTTGTGGCTACCAGAGATGTGGGCATAGAGAGAAAGAAAATTAAAGGAAGGTGGTCAAAAGTACAGGCTTTCACTTATAAGATAAGTAAGTACAAGGGATGTAATATACAATATGATGATATAGCTAACACTGCTGGGTGACATATATGAAAGTTAGGAGAGTAAATTTCAGAGTTCTCATCACAAGCGGAAGAAAAACATTTTTTTCCTTTTTCTCTTTTGTATATCTATATGAGATGATGGATGTTAACTAACCTTATTGTGGTAAGCATTTCACAATACATGTATGTCAAATCATTTTGCTGTATCTCTTAAACATGTACAATTCTATATGTCAATTATGTCTCAATAAAACTGGAAAAATATTATACAAAAAAGTATGACAATGTCTCATCAAATAGAGGCTATCAAAAAGATATATCTTATTTTTAAAATGGAAATTAAAGAACTGAAGAGTATAATAATTGAAAATTTTACTAAAGAGACTCAATAGAAGATTGGAACTTGGAGAAGAAAGAATCAGCAAACTTGGAGATAGAATGACAGAGATTCTACAAGCCAGAGAACAGAGAGAATAAAGTGTAAAGAAATACAACAGCTCTGGGATCCTGGGTGGCTCAGTGGGTTAAGCTTCTGCCTTTGGCTCAGGTTATGATCTCAGGGACCTGGGATCAAGCCCTGCATTGGGTTCTCTGCTCAGCAGGGAGCTTGTTTCCCCCTTTCTCTCTGCTGCCTCTCTGCCTACTTATGATTTTTTTCTCTCTCTCTCTCTCTGTCAAATAAATAAATAAAATCTTTAAAAAAAAAAGAAATATGAACAGCTCTGGAGAAACACACAACACAACTATAGATGCCAACATATAGGTTAATGGGAGTACCAGGAGAGGAAGCAAAAAAAAAAAATAGAAAAATAATTGAAGATCTAATGGCTAAACACTCTAAACTTAATTAAAATAATTTCTTATATATTAATAATACAATAGCATATAATACATGATTTATGTTACATATTGACATATGCATGTTATTATACACATTATATATATATATATATATATATATATAATGTCTACACATCTAAGAAGCTCACTGAAAGACAAAGGCATAGAGAAAATTACGAGGGCAGAAAGAGAAAAACAGCACACCACGTACCAGTGAGCCCTGGTAGATTAATGGCTGACTTCTAATCAGATATAATAGTGGCCAGAAGGCAGTGCAATGACATCCTATTCAAAGTGCTGGAAAGGAAAAAAAAAATCCTTGTCAACCAGAAACATTATTCCCAGAAAAAGCATCTCTCAAAAATTAAAGTAAAATAAAGGCATTCCCAGATAAGCAAACACAGAGAATTTGTTGCTATCAGATCCTCCTTGAAAGATTAAAAAAGGTTGTCAGGCTGAAAGTCATCACAGACAGTAATTTGAATCCAGACACACAAAAAATGAAGAGCATCAGTAAATGCAATTATATAAGACAGTTTAGATGCACATTTCTTCCCCTTTTTTCTTTTAACTGATTTAAAAAGAAATGATATAGAATAATATGTATGTAATTATATTATTAGGACTATACATGTATAAATGTAACATATTTGACAATAATTGCACAAAGGGGCTTGTGTGGAAACCCAGGTATACTGGTATGAGAAAATGACACCACATGGTAACTTGAATCCACGGGAACAAATGAAGAGAACCAAAAATGGTAAGTAAGATGGTTAACATAACAAACTCCATAAATGTACACTTGTAATCCTTGGTTCTTTCAGCTTCTTTAAAAGACATATATATATAATAAAAATATATAAAATAAATAAATAAATAAATAAATAAATAAATATATAAAGTGACTGTTACAATTTTAATATATTGGTATACAGTATATAATTTGTATAACAATAACAACACAAAAGGTGGAAGAGGAACTCTATATAATAGAGTAGTGTTCTTATATTATACTGGAATTAAGTAAGTATATATCTGAAATAGATTCTGATAAGATTCATATTGAAAAAATGATGACATAGCTGACATCCCTCGCAAAGACCAACTAGAAAGCTATCCATGAGCAAAAACAGATCTGGGAGAGCTCTGGAGTCCACATAAGAAATTTCAAGAAAACAGTGGAATGAAAAACCAGAGAATAACTGTACTAGAAGAGAAGGCAGCTTCATTGAGCCTGCATTATCCCATCCCCTAAGCCAGCATTGCTCAGCATCAAGAGGGATACATTTCCCAGCTAGAAAAAGTCCCCCTCAGCAGGAAAGGAAGAGCAGGGTGAGTGACCAGCTTACCCAGACTTTGGGCACTGCACCAAGGTCCTACTTCAGTTTTGTTCCACCCCGACTGGCAAAGCTGAGATGTCCAGAGATGGTTAAGAACAAGGAAGAAAAGCAGAGACTATTGAGAGCAGCCATGCAGTGGGAGTAATCACCATTTACCTGCCCTCCAACAAACCTAACAGATTTTGCCACTGAAGAAATCAGTAGCCAACACAGTCACTGAAAATCCCTCTGCAGATTTCCCTAGCTTTGGCCCCACAAATATTTATGTTCCCTTATGTTAGCTACTTGAGTCTCTCCCTGCTCCCTCCCACTACCAGAGCCTGGAAACTGCACCAGCAGCCAACCTAGGCCTCTGTGGTTATGTCAGTGCAAGACACCATCCTGGACCCCATCACCAACTATCCTATATGTGCTTTAGGCTTACCCCTATAGCTCCGCATTGTATGCCACTGGCCTAATGCCTATCACCAACCTCTACTGAAGTCTGCATGCCCAAGGGGAGACTGTGCAGCCACAAGAGAACATGCCAACAGCCAAGACCCCCACAGTTCCTTGTGGGATCATATCAGGCCTGTTTTTGTGTAACTGACCCACACCACAACACCTGAAGGTAGCTTCTAGCTATGCACCAGCATGGCTTCAGCCTGACTGTTGTCACTACACTCCACTGAAGTGTGCACACCTAGAGAGAGACCATAACCATGGGAAATCATGCTGACAGCTAGGGCCTTGCAGTTGCCAGTGTGTCAGAATTGACCCTCGCCATTGTTGCTTTTCTTGGGCCCTATCACTGTGTGTGTATATACATCTGCTCCCTGCCACTACACAGATACCTGCAGCTGGCCCCTGCAGCTATGTGTGTGCACAATACAAACTCCAGCCACCATTGGCTGATGCCTGCCCTTGTCCTTAGCCACTCATCTGGAGATAATGCTGAGGTCCCCCACAGCCTTTGCAACCACTGAGGACCCCTTGAAATTCTTGGCAAGAACCACATAGTTGTCAATGTTGTGGACCCCAACATCCTAAACTGAAGAAACATCACACCCACCCCTCCAGACCTAGTGCCACCACAAACTCTAACACTCAGTGCCCTCAATCACTAGACCTGAGGTCATAACATGCTTGAGTGTGCCCCATCCACAAGCGAAAGTGTTCACTTACTAAAGCCAGTCCATAAAGTCAGAAAGAGAGGACTCCTTCTTTAACTGTGCAGACATCTGTGCAAGACTGCAGGGATCATAAAGAAGCAGGAAATCAGACTCCACCAAAGGTACAGTAAACCTCCAGTAACTGGCCCCAAAGAAATCCAGGAATTAACTGACAGAATTCAGAGTAATTATTGTAAAAATGCTCAAGGAGCTATAAAAGAACACAGATAAACATACTGATTATTTAAGGAAAACAATATAAGAAATCAACAGAGAGATAGGAAGCATAAAAAAGAACCAAAAGGAAATTTTGGAAATGAAGAATACAGGACTGAACTGAAGAATTCAATAGAGAACTCCAACAGCAGATTGGGTGAACCAGAGGAAAAAATCACCCAGAAACAGATCAACTGAAATTATCCAATCAGAGGGGCAAAACATAAAAAAATGAAAAGGAATGAAGAAAGCCTATAGGATTTAAGGGCTATCATTAACAGAAACAATGCATATGTCACTGGAGTCTCAGAAGGAAAAGAGAGGAAGAAAGGGTAGAAAACTTATTTAAAGAAATAAGGGCTAGGAACATCCCAAATTGGGGGAGAGATTTGGACATCCAAGTTCACTTCAACCCAAAATGGTCTTCTCCAAAACATTATAAAATAAATCCATCCAACATCAAAGTAATTGAATTTTAAAAGCAGGAGAAAGAAAATTTCTCTCATAAAAATGAACCTCCCATGTGGCTATCATCAGACTACTCAGCAGAAATTTTCAGCTCAGGAGAGAATGGGATGATATATTCCAAGGGCTGAAAGAAAGTGCCAACCAAGAATATTTTACCTGGCAAAGTTGTCCTTCAGAAATGAAGGTGAGATAAACACTCTAACAAAGAAAAGATGAAGGAGTTCAGCACCACTAGACCTGCCTTACAAGAAATGCTGAAAGAAGTTCTACAAACAGAAATGAAAGGATGATAATTAGTAACATGAAAACATAAAAATATACAGCAAACTGGTAAAGATAAGTACACAGTCAAATTCAGAATATTCTAATACTGTAATATGATGGTGTATTAACTACTTAACTCTAGTATAAATGTTAAGGCATGGAAGTATTAAAAATCCCTATAACTACAATAATTTGTTAATATGTAATAAGAAAGATGTAAATTGTGACATTAAAAATACAAAAGTGAGGGGTGCCTCAGTGGCTCAGTGAGTTAAACCTCTGCCTTCAGCTCAGGTCATGATCTCAGGGTCCTGGGATCGAGCCCCACATCGGGCTCTTTACTCAGCAGGGAGCCTGCTTCCTCCTCTCTCTCTCTCTCTGCCTGCCTCTCTGCCTACATGTGATCTCTGTCAAATAAATAAATTAATTAAATCTTTAAAAATAAATAAATAAAATATAAAAGTGATTGAAATTAAACTTACCAGAGTGAAACACAATGTTATGTATGTATAAACATATACATATATAAATATATATGCACATATGTTTATACAAACATGTATGTATACATGTGTAGTATATGTATATGTACAAATGCATATATGTACTATATGTGTATATACCTACATATATAGTTTTATGTAAGCCTCAGGCTAGCCACAGAACAAAAACCTACAGTGGAATCACAAAAGATAAAAGAATACAGAATTGAGGCACAGGGGACAAGATGGCGGGGAACTAGGAGGAGGCGCCATTTCAACCTGTCCCCTAAAATGATCTGATTACCTACCAAGGAACTCTGATCACCCATGAAATCAGCCTGAGATCAGAATTCTATACCTCTGGATCTCTACGGGGGCAGAAGACGCCAGTGGGCATGTAAAGTGGAGTGGGAACACCTGACTGGTATCGGAAGATAAACAAAAGGGGGAGGGAGCCACCAGAGGAGACCCATTGGAAAGTAATACCCCAATACGAGAGCCTCCTGCATCTGGGGACCAGCATTAACTTGAAGTTTGGAAGAAAGCACTCAAAAAGAGCAAAGGATCGCGGGGGGAAATTGTGGGAATTGGAATGGTTAGGGACAGGGGCTTAAGTCCCCCACCAAGGACAGACACCCCAGCACTGAGCCAGAGAGA
>PISX010037596.1:0-10924 GCA_004024625.1 Mellivora capensis
AGCATGATACCCTCTAGTTCCATCCACGTCGTTGTGAATGGCAAGATTTCATTTCTTTTGATGGCTGCATAGTATTCCATCGTGTATATATACCACATCTTCTTTATCCATTCATCTGTTGATGGACATCTAGGCTCTTTCCATAGTTTGGCTATTGTAGACATTGCTGCTATAAACATTCGGGTGCACGTGCCCCTTAATTTTACATGTTTTGATGGGAACATGTGTTTTTCTCACAGCAAACAACTAAAACAACAAACTCAAAGTGTCAGCGTAACTGTAGTTCTAAAAGCCCATAATTAGGAATTCATATTTATGGGGCGCCTGGGTGGCTCATCTGCCTTTGACTCAGGTTAATCATCTGCCTTTGGCTCAGGTCATGATCTCAGGGTCCTGGAATGGAGCCCTACGTGGGGCTCCCTACTCAGTGGGGAGTCTGCTTATTACTCTCCCTCTGTCCCTCCTCCTGCTCATGCTCTCTTTCTCTCAAATAAGATATTTTTTTAAAAAAAGAATTCCTATTTGTTATTTTTAGGCTCCATATTTTCAGAAGCATGTGTTAATTATAAGTCAAAATTTTTCTGACCTCAAAGTCAGATGCTTCAAAGTGTTCTCTATAAAGTATATTTTCCCATTTTTATTTAACTACATTTGGATTTGTCCCAAGAAGGCTATTAAAGCTACACCCCATTTTTCTTGAAAAATCAGATCGTCTTCTCTAAAAAGCTCCTGGTGACTGTTCTTGTGGGAGCTCAAAAGCTAAAAGGTTAGAGCTGCCAAATGTTATTGTCTAATTACAGTAAACTAATTAGAAAGTAAATCCTCTATATATTACTGGTAAAATCTCTCTGAGACCTTTGAATACTGTATACTTTTAAAATGGATAGAATCTTTGGAACACACTGTGGGACTGGAACTTACTCATTCGTACAGTGAAGATAGTGCCCAGTACACAGTAGATGCTTAGTACAGGCATGAAACAAATACATAGAAAAGATAACTAATTTATATTAAGCACCATTAATCCTTTCCCCCTTTTAAAGAAGACATTCTAGCAATATGAGTAAAGGTGAATTGCTGCACTTTGGTAAATAATCCTGTCCTTTTCTTTAACTACTAGCACAACAGGATTTTTTTTTTTTTTAAGATCTTGGTAAGATAGAAAGTCCTGCTTCCAGTTTTGGAAACCACTAGATCATTTCACTGGACCTCTAATAGCGCATTTAGTTTTGCAGTATGCAGACTGTTCTCTCCACATGTGAGGGGGCTTGCAGTTCTTTTTAAGGAGGATGGTTCGTAGTTTGCTCTTATACTTCATTCTTCACTTTGGCCAGTAACTCTGAAAATACTTAACAGTCTAATTCAGTGGGTCATTATTACAGAACAACCCATATTTTATAAGATTATTATATGTACATGTATCTTTGGAAATCTTCCTTGGCTCAAAACGGTAATGCTTTTTTTTTTTAATTTTTATAATTTCCCACCATATCTCCTAGCAATATGAGTAGAGCTGGTTTTCAGCAAGATGTTCTAGCCACTTGCCTATGCGGTAGCATTTGAACAAGACCTCTAATGATTTTCCCATGTTCCTGTTAGAGAAATTCCCAGCCATAGAAATTCATTTTGAATCTAGACTTGGAATAAGACTTAAATATTTGAATAAGGTCTCTAATGAAAATGCAAGATGGCAGGGGAGGAGTACCCTGCGTGGTGTGCTGATAGACCAGCTCTTTGGGGAGGGAAGGGGAGGGCCGTTTATAATGTTTGCCAGTTTTCATGGTGTAAATAACTCCCTCGGTGGCTGATTTCAAGCCGCCGAAGGTTAACAATCTAGTTGCAAAATGTCCGAGTATTTAGCAGCTATGTCTGGTGGTACAGTCAGGCTCCAGCATGCCGCTGTCTTGATTAAACCTTTAGCCCCCCCTGCCCCACTAGGAAAATTATCACAGTTACCTATCTGCAAGGTCTTTCAGAAATCAGGCAACAGAAATGTAGATGAGAGAGAAAGGCAACAGAAAAAGGAAAGAAGTACTAAGAACACGGGTAAGTTGGTGTCGCTTTATCCCTGGGAAATGTTGAAGCCTGCCGTTGTCCCAGTTATAGATTGGCAATGCTCCTTCTGAACCAGGAATTCAGTCTGAGCAAAGAATTGGGAAGAAGTCTGCACTCAAGTACAATGACGCTCATGGGTTCATGAGCACAAGCCTCCTTTTTTAGAAACACCATTTCAGAAGGAAATCACCAGCTGATTTTTACATTCGTCCAGAAGCGGTGCTTCCATTAGATCACAACTTTGTTGGTAATTGCTAAATATAACTAAAATTAAATGAGCAACCACCTCCCTGAGATAAGCAAATCAACAAGCTTATGACTTTCAGGGAGGTCATGAGTTTTCATTAACCTCTTGTGCATATCTAACAAAAATAATAATCCTCTAAATCACAGTAACTGTGGGCATTATAGTGCCTTAAACTAACATTAAGAGCGCCTGGGTGGCTCAGTGGGTTAAAGCCTCTGCCTTCGGCTCAGGTCATGATCTCAGGGTCCTGGGATCGAGCCCCGCATCGGGCTCTCTGCTCAGTGGGGAGCCTGCTTCCCTTCCTCTCTCTCTCTGCCTGCCTTTCTGCCTGCTTGTGATCTCTGTCAAATAAATAAATCGTTTAAAAACAAACAAACAAAAAAAACTAACATTAAAAACAGAAATATCATCTCGCCTTCTCATTGTAGAAAAGACCTAACCTTAGGAAATTGCTTTTCAAATCATCAGCAACAGAAGTATTCTAACTCCTTTCTTTCATGGCGAACCTTAATATCATTATTCTATATGTTACTATATCCCCAGTGCATACATTTTTTTAAGATTTTATTTATTTATTTGACAGAGAGCGAAATCACAAGTAGGCAGAGAGGCAGGCAGAGAGAGGGGGGAAGCAGGCTCCTTGCTGAGCAGAGAGCCCGATGCAGGGCTCGATCCCAGGACCCTGAGATCATGACCTGAGCCAAAGGCAGAGCCCCAACCCACTGAGCCACCCAGGCACCCCCCCCTCCAGTGCATGTTATTTAACAACATGATCAACAAGTAAAGAAGTGATCTTAGCAATATTTAAAGTACATAAGGAAAATAAATTAATTCTGTAATATATCAGTTATAAATTGAGATGTCAAATGCAATGAATATGTTGACAAGCAGTAGCTCTAGAATTTTTATGATTCTGAGCTCATTATGTATGTAGTTTTGTGCAATCACAATGACTCTAGAAATAAAACTTTGCTGTTATATTCATAAATAAAATTGTAATTTTATTATAAGCAGTACAACCTGTTGGCTCTACTTCCCAGTTATAATATAAAGACAATACAATTCACTGTACCTTACAAAGTTGTTTTAAGAATGAAATGCATTAGTACCTAACACAGAGGTACTCTGTAAACAAATAAAAATTAGAAACTTAGAATTTAGGTAATATTGGGCCATAGAATTCTTTTATGCTTATATGGAAACAAAGCCAAATTAAAAAGAGGTTTTCTGTTCCTCAAACAACTAATATTAAATCATGACCCAATGAGTTACATAATTTCACCATCTTAGTGTTATAAGATGATGTGGTTTATTTATAATCCTGTTTAGGAAAAGTTTTGTCAGGCCCAAAAAAGGAATTTAAAAGGGTCTGTGCCGAAACCTGTCAGCTTGAAGAAAAGCAGGAAATCAATGATAGAAAAATTCTCAGCAAGGAAATATGGTGTTTAGCCTTATTCAAAAGACAAATTAGGACAGGACCAAAAAATACACAGTAAAATATACATCATCTTTAGCCTGAGTCCTGAAAACAGTAAAAAGAGCAAGTCAAATTTGGAGTTGTTTTCCTTTGTTTTTCCATATGCCGTACTCTTGTCTCTCCTTACAACATTCTAAAAAATGTCTCTCTTTTTATTTTCGATTTTCTCGCAAGGTCAGGTCACAGACACCATCTCTAACCTTTCTTCTTGGAATAATTCCAACTGTTCTTTTGTTTATTTAATTAACATTTGCTGAGCACCCAGAATTGCTAGGAGAAAGAAAGAAATAAGGTACAGGTACTGACTCAGGGAACTTACAGTCACGCAGAGCTACAACCAAGTAAATCGTAGTGCAGGGTGGTAAATAAACTGATGGGAGAATGATCAAAGGCTCAGAAGACAGTGCAGAAAAATTTGACTCTATCTTTGGAAGGAGTTCCAAGATGAAATAATCCCCAAACCCAGTTTTTCAGGAAGAGGGAAGGGACTCCTGATAAATCAAATGCATGTGCTTAGTTTTGTCTCTTGCCAAAATCCCAGTAAAAGAACAGTGAAGGATCAAAAAGAAGTACAAACCCCACCCGGACAAAGAGAACTAGAGACGCAACAACACTTGGAGGATGGAAAATAAATGAGTGGGTGGTAATGAGTTATCATCTGGAGAGAGCTAAAACCCATTCCTCCAGAAGGGGAAGCCAGTAAGACCCAAGATGCTGTACTCTGCAGAAGCCTGTGAAGCATCAGGACATCAGGACTTGAAGACACCATGGACCTCTGAAGGTTGGAGAGTGCAGGGTAGCACCGGAAGTTGGAAGATTAATTGAAAGGCTATATAAAGACAATTTAGAGAGCCAAATTTTCTCCTCCATCTTACGCACCTGGGCCACTGGCTCTTCTCTAGGCTGATCTGAAACAGGAGCTGTCATGGAGATTTATACAATTTAGGACAAGAGTGTGACCATATAGAAAACAAGAAAATAAAGTGAAAGTCTGCTTTTCTTATTTGGATCCCATGAAGGTGGCATCCACATTTATATACTTTGAGCAGAAGAGTATAAAAATCCATTCTGGAAACTGACATGTCCAAGAGAAAAGCCTTTCTGCTGCTAATATTTGAAAGTTTCTTCCTAGTCTCCTTGTAAGAAGACCCACTTGTTGTCAAGACCTACCTTGTGCAAAAAGTTTTTAGCCCCTTATCCTTAAATATTAATGGATAGCCTCTTATACAAAAAAAAAAATGGAAATCAAAACAAATGAACAGAGAAAATAGAGATGATGCAGAAAGAATATTTCATAAAATGACAGTTGATATTGTCAGAGAAGTAAGAGGAAATATGATGATCATAAAACAAAAACATGATGCTATTTTAACATAGGACCCTTCAAAGAACAGGAAAGATGTCTTGAAAATTGACCAGAGTCACATACAAAAGTGTTGAATCACTATATCCTATACCTGAAACTAATGTAACACTGCATGTTAACCCTATTGGAATTAAATAACCAACCAAACAAACAAACAAACAAATGCTACATGGAGGAAAAAAGTAGTAGCAAAAATAAATTCTATAGAAGGGGTTGGCCATTCATTTGCTAGTAGTCTCCAATTTCTATAACATATTTAAAAGCTAAAAGACACAAGGCCTTGTAGGGGATTAAGACGATTTTCTAGAGTGTGTTTCATGTGAACGTCTGTAGGACTTGCTGATAGGAAGACAGAGGTAGGAAAATGAGTCTCTCTCACGGACTTCTGGTCACTTCGCAGGCAGAGCACAGCCCGTATAATTCCCCTATGATCTACAGCCTAACAAGGCTGTCAGTATTCTCCACTTCCATCAGAAAACTGCTAAAAGCATTGGATCCCCTAGAGAAACGCATAGTATTTCTGGAGCAGGAGTGTGAAGCTTACAAGCTATGGGGCAGAGCAGAAAACTGTCTGGGACCCAAAAGCCAGAGGAACTGGACTCGCTGGTCTGTCCCAGAGGAAGCTGACATTTTATTCACTTAGAAGTTGTTTTTCTTTTCCAAGTTGCTGTGTTCTCGTGATTTTATTTAATTAACCAGTCAAGGATCAATCTTATCTCAGCCATGTTTGTGTACCCCCCCCCAAAAAAAACCTGTCCCTGCACTTTTTAAATTAATTGATTCATCAATAATTGTCTGCATATAAATATAATGAAAACTTTTAAGGATAATCTCAATATGTACTAATGCATGGCCCTCCAGCAACAAATTTCAAGCAACAATTGACACCTGTAGATCCAAATATGATTACATATTTGCCATCATACTTTTTTTTGGTGAGGAAGAAGTTTTCCTGTCATGTCAATCTACAACCTAATGGCTCTATTAATTGAATCTCAGTTCTTTAAAAACTCTGTTGGTTCCCCCCAACCACACCCCATATTTCTAGTTAATTTTCATATAACAGTGTATATACTCTAGACCTGGCTTCAGGAAAGTCAACAAACCATAATCTCCCAGAGAGACGGTGGTGATCCTAGCTGTAGAGTTTCTTTGTGAGATGGGCTGGTGGTCGTCTGTTGAATTATGGAAATTATGGACAAACAATAGATAATCGAGTCCCCTGGGACCCAGCCATCCAGAATGTTCCAGTGGAGCACTTGCTCTGTACCCACCAACATAGGACCTGTGGGGAGATGGCAGAAATACCGAAATATAGAGCATGGTTTTTCTCCTCAGGGAGTTTGTACTATGTGATTGGAAAGACGAGGCTGATAGTCATGAAACAGCAGCAAGTAGTACCAAACAGTGTGTGGTTCGGTATAAATCGGGGATTTGGGGCCCTGTGCCATAATAGTCCAGAAGAGAAGTAGGTATGCAGACAAAATTTATAAGTGAAGGAAATGGGGCTTGGGCTGCAGTTTTATTTTATTTTGTTTCATTTTATTTTATTTTATCTTTAGATAGTTCAAAAGGAGAGGTCAGAGCATTCCAGGCATTCCAAAAATCATGACCACAGGCATAGATAAAAATGAGCACTGTATGTTTCCTTAATAAGAGGATGAATTTTGCCATAGGCTTGGATCATACCAAATCCAGGAGTGACCTGGTGCAGATACCAAAGGAATAGTAAGCAAACATCACAGCCAGTGTGATGCAAGCTCAAAGCCCAGAGGGCAAATCCAGGTTGAACACCACCTATGCCAAAGAGACAGTGGAGGGTATACCAGAGCAGGGGCAGAAGTAAGAGCTGGGTCTGCGGCCACCAGAAATGTACTGGCTGGGGGATTTCAGAAGACTGGGTGTGATTTAGTTTCAGCCCTGTCTTGCTGGTGCAGGACATTTTTAAAGGCAGTTGAAAGGATGTTAGTCTGTTTATGCGTATCTGTAGCAAATTACAAGACAAACCTAACTAAAAAGCAAGGGGTATCTTTTGGGGATTGGTGCAGTCAGGAGTCACCTGAAGGTTTTGTGAAGGTACAATGAGGCTTCTAGGTTCCTTTGCCTAGGAGCTGCTGAAGGGCATTGAATAGGAAAAATAGAAGATTGAAGGCTGTTTTAGGAAGATGGACTTGGTAGTGATGTGCAGTCTGGGAAAGAACCCAAAGTAAACTAGGGCAACTAGGAACATGGGTATGATCTGGTGGAAAAAGGCTGCATATGGGACATGGAGCCAGGCATTATGGACGTTTCTAATTTGGATACCTGGCAAAATGGCAGATCATTGTAGGAACCAGGAAAGTTGGAGAGGAGATAGGATTCAAGCATTTTGAGTATGCTTTGTCCGAGGTAATGGTGAGATACTTCACTGACAGTGTACATTTAGTAATTAGAAATAGATCACTGGACCAGAGATTCAAGCTAGCGAGAGTTAAAACGATCTTTAGCACACTATTGAGGTTTTAGCTATAACCATGAAAATGGTTAGAAGCTAAGGAGAGTAGAGAGAAAATGATCATAACAGCTGAGCTTTGTTTTTAGAAAAACCTACCGATATTTCCAAAAGCATATTCTCAGAACCCTCTTTAATAAGAAATCCATGTTCAAGCGGTTGGAAGACACTGTATAATTTAGCTGCCTCTTAGAAATGAAATGACAATTAAGAAATATCTGGCTTTAAGAAGTCCCAGTAAAGAAACCTCTTTAATTTGTTCAACCCAGTAGTCTCCAGATATGTTCAAAGTCTTTTGAATACTTCAGCAAGTTACCAGTCTTTAAAGATTTATTTATTTACTTACTTACTTATTTATTTATTTGAGAGAGAGAGTGTGGGATCCAATCCCACGACCCCAAGACCTGAGCCAAAATCAAGAGTTGAATGCTCAACCAGCTGGGCCACCTAAGTACTCCAATTGCCAGTCTTTATATTCCTGGTTTTCTTCACTCACTTCATCATGGACTTTGTATAGTAGATCTCTTACTACAAGACTTTTATGCTAATTCTGAACCTGACTCAGGTTAGGATACAGTCACGTTGCATGGCATGTATGACTTCAAGGAATAAATCTGCAATGCTAGGGTTGACAGTTAAAAGAATAATTTATCCCGGATCTTTGAAGAGAAGACCTATTATTGCATTTGATTCCAGATTTATTATGGAAAAAGTATGAAAAATGATGCTTACATAGAGCGCTAAAAGTGACAGAAATTCAGCTCACACTAACATAAACTACAAAAGGGAATTTATTGGCTCATGTGACCTAGTCTCTCCCCTCTTGACTCTGCTTTTTTCTGGAGTGGCTTCATTCTTACAAAGCCTTTCTCCATCTGGTGGCAAAGTTAGCCCGAGTAGTGCTAGCAATACATGGTTCTTGTAGCTGACAATCCCAGCAAAAGGGGCACATCTCTGCCAGTAATTTCACCAGAAGTCTTGAGGGATACTCCAGTAGGCCTGTGAGGTCACCTGTGAGGTGACCAAAGGGGTCAGATAATCTTAATTGGCCAGACCTAGGTCATGTCTTCACTCTTAAGAGTTTGGAATGAGTGAGGACCCTATCGGTCCCATCCGAACCACAAAATTAGGAATTAAAAATAAGGGAAATACCCCAAATGAAATACTGAATAAGCAAAAACATGACCATGTGATTTTTCTTTTTTTTGTAGTTTTGACAGCTAGAGCCACCCCCTTACAAGTGACAACTAATGACCTTTCTAGGCTAGGGCGTCCTGCAGGCTAGCACTATTGTCAAATATACTGTGTTTTGCACTCAGCATGACATTCATGAAACATGAGTCTTAGCAAATGCAATATGGAGATAATTAGGCCAATGATTGATCTATAGCATTCATTAATTTCATCTTCCATTTAATTCCTAGAGCGAATACCTCAGAAATATATGCTTGGTTTTCTAAGCACGTGTAGGACAGAAATAAACAATCCAGTTAAAAGTGTTTTATGAGACTTTCCAGTTGCGAGGGTTTTGAATGAAATTGTCAAGTCTTTTTTGACAGTGCTCTGATGCCATTACTGTGGGTCTTTCTCCCAGTGAAAAGAATTTCGTGATATTGGATCATTTTCATTATTTTTTTCTTTTAAATATTTCTGTTCTAAGAAGTGCACGCAGTGCTGTTAAAGGTCCTACATTTCACAATGCTGGTATGGGTTGAATAATCCTTTCCATAAAGAGCAATGACATCCCTAGAGCCCCAGTAGGGAAGTCTAAAACATAACTAGGTTTTGTGCGAACCAAAAGGAAAAGTGCCGCATTTGGCTGTGAGTCATTACCTCAGCCACTCTACCATCATATTTACATATATAAGTCATTGCCCAGAAAGGGGAAACCCTGTCAAAATATAAGAACAAATTCATGTGTTCTAAATCTGGTTTGAGTTAACCCGTAGAGCTCCCAATAAATATGTAAGGACTGTTTCACAGCAATAAATAGAAGCTCTTATTGTTACTGTGGCTCTCTTAATATTAAAGTACAATGTTTTTTCCTATCCTGTAGGCCATAATTACTTAGAAGTTTAAAAATTAGCTGCACTGGTGCGTGGGTGGCCTTCAGCTCAGGTCATGAGTCCCCTGCTCTAGTGGAAGTCCACTTCTCCCTCTCCCTTTGCCTTTCCCCTTTGCTTGTGAGCTCTCACTTGCTCTCTTGCTCTCTCTCAAATAAATAAATAAACTCTGAAAAAAAATTAGCTGCACATTTCTCTGGTTTGATGATAGGGATAAGCTTCTGACTGCTCTCAAGATTAAACAGACTTCAAGATTCTGAATATAATTCTCCTTCTCACTCAAGCCCAGCTCAGGAAATATTTAGATAGGTAGGTAGGTAGGTAGGAAGTATATTTATATTTACTTATTTTATGTTTATAAATATATGTGAGACATATAATTAATATATGTCTTTATATATATATAACCTTCCTAAAGTTGCAGTAGAGTATTTTTACAAAATATCTCCCACTCTGAGTTTTTCACTGTCACTTCTAAATTTTGGTCAGTTTGAAAAGAGCATATTGTTCACCAAGGACAACTGCTGATAAAAACAATAGAAAGGAAAAGCATTTCCCCCTAAGAGCTTTAAACTCAAGCCTATTTGTAATTTCTGTCTTCCGGTGTCAACAAATTATTTTTTAATTTTTTCTCACCAAATCTAATTATACATTTTAAAACTTTTTCTTTCTCTCTATGTGTATTTTTTCATGAACCACTTGAATGTAAGCTGTAGACATGGTACTCCGTTACCTCTAAACATGTCAGTGAGTATTTCCTCAAAACAAAAGCACTCTCCTACATAACCACAGTACTGACCTCAAAATCAGGAAGTCGGTGACCAGACATCATCATGTCTAGTCTACAGATCTTATTCAAATTAGCATCCTTTTTAGCACAAAGATGCAGTCTAGGATCACTTTCAGTGTTCTCTTTCAATCCAGAACAGTAACTCATCTTTCCATGGCTTTCTTGACCTTGACATTTTTTAAGAGCATAGGGTAATTCTTGTGTAAAAACATCCCTCAAACTCTTTTTTTTTTTAATATTTTTTTTATTTCTTTTCAGCGTAACAGAATTCATAGTTTTACACCACACCCAGTGCTCCATGCAATGCGTGCCCTCCACAATACCCACCACCAGGCTCCCCCAACCTCCCACCCCCCGCCCCTTCAAAACCCTCAGGTTATTTTTCAGAGTCCATAGTCTCTCATGGTTCATCTCCCCCCCAATTTCCCTCAACTC
>PISX010037597.1:0-10906 GCA_004024625.1 Mellivora capensis
ATCACCTTCACTTCGGAGTCCAAAGGCTCATGGGCATATGAAGAAGCTGTGTTCATGGAGGAAACACAGTCCTGTTCTCTCTCAAGGGCCCAGCAGGCTTATAAACATGCTTCCAAAGGGACTCTCATCCACTACAAAGGTTAGACCAACCCTGCCTGCTGACTGCCCCAACCCAGAGAATTAGCTGGGACATCAACTCAGACTGCCAACGATCCTATTGTTGGGGGTGCCCAGTGCATTCCCCATGTACCAGGGATGGAATGGCAGACCTGAGGGCTGGCTGGAACAAAGGCCATGACCACAGTCCAAAGAAGCCCAAGGGGCACCTGGGTGGCTCAGTGGGTTAAAGCCTCTGCCTTCGGCTCAGGTCATGATCCTGGGGTCCTGGGATCGAGCCCCACATCGGGCTCTCTGCTCAGCAGGGAGCCTGCTTCCCCCTCTCTCTCTGCCTACCTCTCTGCCTACTTGTGATCTCTGTCTGTCAAATAAATGAATAAAATCTTTAAAAAAAAAAAAAAAAAAAAGAAAGAAAGAAAGAAAAAAGAAGCCCAAGGTCAGACGCACACTCACCTACTGACCTGAGAGGACTTCACCTGGACCAGGCCCTTGATCTAGGCCTCAACTTCTGCTCCTGTTCCTCTCAGCAACCTACCTGGTTCCCCTATGTTGGGTAGTCTATCCCACACTCAGATCCCATCCCAGTGGCCTAGAGATCATGGTCCTCACTAATATAGATCCTAATGACTTCCTCAAGCCCATCCACCTCCTCACCAACTCCAGCTAACGTCCTCCAACAACTGTCTCCCTCAAGCCTCAGATATTCCTCTCTCTGCATCTGTCCTCACACAATTCATTTACTCATTCATTCACAACAGGTATTTTTAAGCCTTTCCCTGGAGACAGTCATAATGAGCTCTAACTTTCTTGGACATTCCTCCCTTTGATTTGTGAAGCCAAGTCAGTCTGGTTCATGAGAGACTGAATCTCTGTTTCCCATCTCCCAAAATGCTCATGCTTGAAACCCAGACACCACACTGTGGGGAGCCCAAGTGGTCACATGGAGAGGCCCCCTATGGGTGTTCCCGCTGCGATTCCAGGTGACAGCCAGCAGCAACTGTCATGCCCTGTAGGGAGGAGCCTGTGGTTAGCAAGCCACCACAGCAGACACAGCAAAGGAGCAGACATCCATTCTCACAAAGCCCTACCCAAACTGCAGATTCATGATCTAACTGAATGACTGGCTTGAAACAAGCCACTAAATTTGGGTGTGGTGTGCGGCATGGTAGTAGGTAACAGGGACATCTAGGGAGCCAGGTCCCCACTCTTTATTTTTCCCATCTCAGATAAACTAATAATAACCAAGCTTCCGCTGAGTTCTCAGGCTCCGTGTAACTCCCATGTAACTCAGTTAGTCCTCCATGATCATTCCTTCCAACCCCTCTCCCAAGCCTCCTGCCTCAAGGAATGGTTCTGCCGGAAAACCAAAACCCTTTCCGATCACCCATCCCCCAACCATCTCAACACCACACCCAATCCGCTGGTCCCCATGTCTTTGCACCCCTGCCCCCTCCTCTCCAGCTCATGGGTACCACCTTCAGCAGGGCCCTTACTATCTCCTAACCCATCTGTCCACCAGAAGTAATACATGTTCTTCACATTCACATTTGACATTACATCTCCAAGTCACCCGCTTGCCCAAATATCCTCAAGAGCTGTCAGATCATTACCTGAGAAAGTTGAGATTTTGTGGCCCCACATTCAAGGTCCCTCGCAACCTGGGCTGGGGAGCATCATTTGAGGCCTCTCTCTTTCTAGAACATAGTCATACACAGCACAGCCTAGAAGGAGCTTCCCGTGGACCCTCACGTGGGCCGTGCCTATATTCACACCACTCTTCCTGCAGGTTCTACACTGCTCAGACTGAACTCCTGCCAAATCTCGGGGCCAACTGAAGTGCGTCCTCGTCTTTGAGGCCGTCCCAGTTTCCTGGACAGAGCCTGACATCTTGCCCAGGATTCCCAAGCTCGTTTTCTGAACCCCCCTGAAGGCAAGCCCACACTTGCTGGGTGGCAACATGAAATGCACACACATCGACGCTCCCGTCCTGGAGTGCACTGCCTCGTGATGGAGGCTGGCTGGCTCACTGCTGCAATCTTCAGAGGTGGGGAAAGCATTCATTCTTTTACTCCTCAAATTAGTACTGAGGGCCTAATATTTGCCAGACTCACAGTCTAAGTGTCATGGTGCATCTGTTAGCTGAAAGACACATGCTTAGAGCCTTCTAGTACGACAGCCAATCCTAAAAATGAAAATGTAATTATGACCTGTGCCAAGTGCTCTGAAGGAAACCCAAGGAACGGGAGCAGAGATGGGGGCCAACCAACCACACACAGCACCAAGACCTGTAAATGAATGAATAAATGAACGACTGAAAGAGCTTCACTCCCTTGTGTAGCCATCTGTGCTTCTCAATGCCCTTTCATGCTGAATCATTTCACGTTCAGTCCACCACCAGGCTCCCAGAGCATCTCTAGGATGTTTACCAGGAAGTACAACCTTCTGTTTTTGCAGATGAGAAATCAAAGGCCCAACAGGCACGTGACAAAATGCTCCACATCACTTGCCATCAGGGAAATACAAATCAAAACCACAATGAAATACCATCTCACACCAGACGGAATGGCTAAAATGAGCAAGCCAGGAAATGACAGGTGTTGGCGAGGATGCAGAGAAAGGGGAACCCTCTTACACTGTTGGTGGGAATCCAAGTTGGTGCAGCCACTCTGGAAAACAGTATGGATGTTCCTCAAGAAGTTAAAAATAGAGCTAGCCTATGACCCAGGAATTGCACTACTGGGTATTTACCCCAAAGATACAGGTGTAGTGAAAAGAAGGGCCATATGTCCACAAAAGCCAAACTGGAAACAGCTGAGATGCCCTTCTACAGATGATGGATAGAGAAGATCTTGTTCATATCTACTATGGAATATGACTCAGCCATCAGAAAGGAGGAATACCGGGACACCTGGGTGGCTCAGTTGGTTAAGCGGCTGCCTTCGGCTCAGGTCATGATCCCAGTGTCCTGGGATTGAGTCCCACATCGGGCTCCTTGCTGGGCGGGGAGCCTGCTTCTCCCTCTGCCTCTGCCTGCCACTCTGTCTGCCTGTGCTCGCTCACTCTCTCTCCCTCTCTCTCTGACAAATAAATAAATTTTTAAAAAATTTTTTAAAAAAGAAAGGAGGAATACCTACCATTTACATCAACAGGGATGGAACCGGAGGGTGTAACACCAAGTGAAGTAAGTCAAGCAGAGAAAGACAATTATCACATGCTTTCACTCACATGCAGAACATAAGAAATAGCACAGAGGATCATCGGAGAAAGGATGGAAAGCTGAATGGGAAGAAATCAGAGAGGGAGACAAACCATGAGAACTCTTGACTCTGGAAACAAACTGAGGGTTGCTGGAGGGGAGGGGGTGGGAGGATGGGGTGACTGGGTGATGAGCTTTAAGGAGGGCACATGTCATGATGAGTACTGGGTTGTATACGCGAGAAATGAATCACTGAACACTACATCAAAAACTAATGTTAAAAAAACTAATATGTTGGCTAATTGAATTTAAATTAAAGAAAGAAAGAAGGAAAGAAGAAAGAAAGGAAGGAAGGAAGGAAGGAAGGAAGGAAGGAAGGAAGGAAGGAAGGAAGGAAAGGAAAATTGAAGGCCCTAGAGGGTTTCCCAAGACCATCACACATGTCAGTACCAGAGGCAGGACACAGACCCTGACTCCCAGTGCTGACTGCCCCCACCGCCCTCCCTGTGGTCCTCTCCTTGCCCTTCTCCCATCTGCTGCTGCCTCCATCTGTGGTTTGGATCCCTGTGCTCCAGCAAGAGTCTGAACCAGCAGAAGGCAGAGAGAAACGGCATGTTTTGGGGAAAGGAGCTGCAGAAGTTAACTGGTTTATAACAGAACAGCTCAGAGCTCGCCTGGTGCCTCTGGACACCGATCATACTGCTCCCATGGCACGGAGCTGGAGGGACCCCCAACAAGTGGTCACTTTATTATGATTTCTTTATAGTTTTGAATTTGGTCAAACATCCTAATACAATGTAAAATTACACACAGTGGGCCCTTGAACCATTCTCATCAGTACAGAAGATATGGAAATAGACAATCCTTTTACATAATTTCACAGAGAGAGAGATTTCCAATTAAGCAATTCTTGATCATTATGAAAATGTTTCTCATTTCTGTTTAAAGAAGCAAATGAGAAATTAACATAAACGCACAAGGCAGTGAACACAAGCAGCAAAAGGATATACATCGATGCTAATAGGGGCTGCTTCTGAATGGTAGCATTAAAACGCACAGTGGGAAGCCTGCTTCTCCCTCTCCCACTTCCCCTGCTCGTGTTCCCTCTCACTATGTCCCTGTCAAGTGAATAAATAAAACCTTCTTTAAAAGTGACCTTTATTGTATAATTTTCTGTACATTCTATTGTGATTACTTGCTTTAATAACCATCAAAACATAAACTGTCACCAAAAATAAATAAAAGATGTCATTACATGAAAAAAATATTTTCCTGTGCTATTTGAGAACAAAATCTGTCAGCATGGTTTATTAGGTCATAATCCAGAAAATCAAGACTGTGATTTTAAAAATTGTTGGGTAGCACAGTAGAAAATCTCAAAGAGCTTGATCTAGATTCTGGGGCTCTGCTAGGCAGTGGGGTAGAATCCGGGCCAAGCGTCAGGTGGTTTCCTGGGTGAACTCAGAGGGTTGCTGTGATGTTCAGTAAGCAGACACATGCAAATTTTTAGTATAATTTGTTATATATTAAAAAGCTTTAGGAGTTCCTGACTCAGTGTGAATACTTTAAACGTCAACTGTTGTTATTGTTGGTTTTTAAATTATAAGATTTTTGGAGCCAAATTGCTCCAAAGCAGCTAGGGGAGCAAGAGACCTCCAGGGCACACTGTCCAGAGCCCCGTGATGGGCCATCTTGCCTTCAGTTCCTAACACCACTGAGGGCAGGCAGGGGAGGGGCTGCCACTGCAGCTGAGGCTCATTCAGGGGGTGTCCTCATCCCAGGGGGGACCCTGGTCAGGCCCTTCCAGACTGAGTGACCCCAAGGTCCTACCTCTGTAGCTTCTCTATGAGGGGCTGGGCTTCAGTCTCAGAGCATGAGGCCTGGACAAGGGTTACCAACCAGGGTTTCTGCTCCCCCAAACCCTGAGTGCTGGCACCTGTGGAGAAATCCCTGACTGCTCACCAAGCAGCTATAGGTACAGGGTCGGCTAACCTGACTCAGCCACAGACCCTGCCTACAGCCCCCACTGGTCCCAGCTGCATGCCACCTCTGACTGTGAATGGGGCCCCCAGCAGGCCAGCCCTCATCAGCAGTACCCCTCCGTCCTTGAGGAGAAACCAGTCCCGGGTGGGCACCCGTCTCCTTTATAGGGTGCTTACCAACACCCTCTACGGCCCACAGGCCCTGCCCAGAGCACGCCCACACCCACACCCACCTGGCCAGGCTTGATATCCACTGTGTTTCCGGGAGCCAGGCAGGCAGCCGTCTTCCAGGAGAGCATCATCGGGGGTAGTTCCAGGGGATGACGATGCCACAGACCCTGCCATACAAAAGAAGCAGGACTCCGCCTCTCCACACAGCCTGGGGGCCAGAGAGCACCTGCCAGTGGTGTCCTCTCTCCCAAGCCGACACCCACTCGGCTCTGCTCTGCTCACTCCACTCCACAACACTGCACTCCACTCCACTCCACTCCGGGCTTCCTGATATGGAGCCAAAGGTGCCCTGAGAGATAGCTCATGCCTGGCTTTCCAGTCCCTGATGGGGCAGCATGTTCAATCGGGCAGTAGCCCCTCTTCTCAGCAGGGCATGACGGCAGGGAAGTTTCTGATGGGAGCTGTGAGACCTGCCTAGGGACAGTTGAGTAGGGTGTGACACCAGGCAACAGGGGAGGTGATGGCAAGCAGGGCCTGGAAGAAGGCCAAGGATCACACAGGCAGTTTGAGAGGGTAAGGGAGAGGGGTGGGATCACATGGTGGGCCAGGAGGAAGTGGGTGAGGGTCTTCCTAGGCTTGAGGCCAGGGTGAGTCCCCTGGAGAGAAGGAAGCAGTCAGCCTGGGAGTCCTGATAAGGCTTGCCTGCCGTGCATTAAGATCAGTACAAGCAGTTCTCCACCCAGGGGAGGCCCCCACAGTCCTGGGGGGCCTAATGATGACACATGGGGTCCTAGCGGGCATGTGGCCCTGCCTTCCCCTAACTCTTGTACGATGCGGGGCGCCGTCTTCATCAGTGTCAGGCAATTACTGAGCCCGTCCACACAAGAGCTCCGCGCAGGCTACGTGACTTGCTTTCTTCATCATCGTCGTATTCATGATCATTATCACCGTCAGAACATTTCCCAAAAAAGATGACTTCTTAGCTAAGCCCAGGCGAGGGGAAGAGTGTGGACGAAGGCTGAGGCCAGGACCAATGGGGCCTGCACACTGTCCTGGGAGCAATGGGTGCACTGAGGGCTTGGGAGAACCACTCCCACCCCCAGTACACCCAGCAGGGCGAGACAGTGGAGGGAGCACCGTGAGTGTTCCCAGGGAAGGGGGTGAGGTCATCAGGGTTGTGAAGGCTCCAAAGAAAAAAAGACAGAGGGAAGTCCCACTGTCACGGCTGATCGTTACTCTCCAAAGCTCATGTGTTGAAATCCTAACTGCAAGAATTAGGGTTGTTCCAGATGTAATTAGTTAAGATAAGGTCTTACACAAAGAGGGTGGGTGCCTAACCCCAAATGACTGATGCCTTTATAAAAACAAGGCATGGGAAGAGACAGACATGCAGGAGAACGCGGTGTGAACATGAAGGCAGACAGAGAGAGACACCAAAGATTGCCGATAAAGCCCAGAAGCTAGGGGAGAGGGCTGGAGCGGATCCTCCCTCGCACCCTCAGGAGAAACCAACCTTCTGACACCTGAATCTAGAACTTCCAGCCCCAGACCGCCGAGACAGTAAGTGCGTGCTGTTTGAGCCTCCTGGTTCGGGTACTTTGTTACGACGGCCCTAGCAGACTCATACACCTGCCGATATAGGGAAAACCTCCCCTCCCCCATCTCACTGGGAGGCTCAGCATCAGCGTCCTCCTCAGTCTGACAGGACGGACTCCCTGAGAGGCACCTGGGAGATCAGTGACCTTACGGACTCACGTGCCCAGGGCCAGTGTTCACCTGGGCCCTGGGCCCCTGCCGTAGCCTGCACCAGAGGAAGGGGCTCCAAGCACTCCGGCCCTGCAGGACTCTCGCTCCTCACTCTGACGTCTTGGCTGGGGAGTTCTTTGCTGTGAGGGGCTGTCCTGGAGCACTCCCTCCAGCTCGTGTCCTCTGGGGGAAAGGCTGGGTGGGCACCCCTGCCCTGGAGTCTGCGCCGTCTCCCCCCAGCCTTGCCCCTCTCTGTGGGCTACAGGAGAGGGTTTACTGGTCCACAGCCCACTCTCCCGACAGAAACTTCCCTCACCAGCAGGCCTGTCCTTCAGGACCTGGTGTGTCCATCTGTGCTCATTTCTGTGGATCCAAGTGACATTTGAAACCTTCTCCTTCTGAAACACTCCCACGTTCTCCAGGAAGCCCAGTGGCTCTGACCCCCGTCCATGGGGATGTGAGGTCCCTGCTGGTGGGTCATGGTGTCCCCACACTGTTGGGGGCACAGAGCAGGTCTGCTGGGTGCTGACCATACTGGACCTCTGACCCATTTTAGATGATTTTAGAGGACATTCCTCGGTGTGCTTTCCTCACACAAGTTTCTCTCGGGCCTGCTCCATGGGGTCCCCATAGCTCAGTCCCACGCCTTCACAGAGCTGCACACCATTCCTGGTAAGGATGCCGCAGAGCTCAGTGGAGGTTGTGCCGGGTTCCGCTGTCACGGCCCCAACAGAGCTGCTGGGAGCGCTCTCGGGCTGATCTCCCAGTGCTCCTGTCAGTGAGCCACACAGCCATGCCTTGTGGCAGGGGTGCTCTGGGGGACTGAACAGTCAAGGCAAGCTGCCTTTCACAGGGTGGAGCCCCTCCGCCATCCTCAGGCAATATGAGGGGACTTCTCTCTCCCTAGGCTATTGGGCCTCACTTCGGGGTTTAAATCATTCCTCCCATCCCTAGCCTGTTCTGTGTGCAGTGGACACTTGACTTTCCCCCTTGGAGTGCCAGTTCCTATCCGTTGCCTATGTCTCTATTATTTTGTTCCTGTTCCTTGGTTCTTTGTTTTTATGCACATTCATCATTATAATCTTTCCAGATAAAATTTTTCAGGTGCACCCTCTACGAGCCTGACTGCTAGAGGGTTATTGAGGGGATTAAGTAAAATTACACTTGGAAAGTCATTACAACAGTGCCTGGCACAGAGCAGGTACTTTGGGAATGAAAGCTGCTTCATTTGCTAGAATGTGAGTCCCCTGAGGATAGGCATTCTCATCAGCTCTGGTCATCACTGTTTCTCCAGCACCTGAACTGCCTGGCATGTAGTGACTGTCGAATAAACAGACGTAGGATAGACATGCAGAAACGGGATGAGCGCCCACACAACATTCCCTGTGAAAAGCACCAAGTGTGTGGCGAAATTCACCCTCTGCTGTGACTCACCCAATAGGCTCCTTCCTGGTCAAGGTCAGGTTGCAGTTTGGTCTGGCATGGTTGATAGGGATGGTGGAGCCCTGGAAGAAGCACGGAGTGGCCAGGGGGGTCACTGGGATGGGGCTCCACTGTTTCCTCAGTGGGCAGCCAGACTGTGTCTGGAGCTCAGAAATCAAGAGTCTTCTCTGTGTCCTGCAGCCCCCATGAACCATACAAGTAGAGACCCAAACCTTCCAAATTAGGTATGATAGGGGCATCTGAGGACTCCAGACACAGGTGGAGTGGGCAGCCAACAGGTGCAAGGTGCTTGCTGCACAGAGCCTGGCAGAGTCCTCAGATGCGAAGCTGGTCCTGGTACAGGTAAGCTCTCTGGCTTGGACACTGGGGCGGAGTAAAGGGGAGTGAGAGGCCAAGTTGCCTCTGGAGGCTGTGCTAGCCCAGGAGGGCCCAGGCGGGGGCCAGCTCCTGCCAGCAGTGACACAGCAGCAGGAGGAGCAGAATGTGGGCCTTCCATCACACCTGTACCCCTCCACCCCCAAGGAGAGGACACAAGACATGAACCCCAAATCTGGCACAGACCCATGAAAGCCTCGGTGGTTGGTGCCCCATCACTGCCTGTAGTGGGCAAATCTCTGAAAATGGGTCGCATGGTCCCACTCTGATCCCTGCGATCTGGGAGATGGTGAGCTACTCCTCCTGCAAAGATGCGGAATGGCACATTGACATTAGGAAGAGGAGATGATGCAGGTGTCCCCAGCACTACCTCAGGAGCCCCCACAAAGGCAAAGTTTTCTCCAGTTCATGGCAGATGGATGCCAAGCCTGAAAACAGCAAGGGGATGAGGGCTGGGGCAAGGGCCAGAGCAAGGCTTGCAGTGGCTGACAGCAGCCCCCGCCGGCAGTCAGCAAGGACCCGGGCCTCAGTTCTCCATCAACAGGAGCTGAACTATGCCAACGCCTGAATGGGCCTGCAGGCAGGGTCTTCCCAGAACCTCCAGCCAAAGCTCGCCTGGACACACCTTGACGCTGTCCTTGGGAACCCCAGCATGGAACCCAGCCCAGCCTGCCTGGACTTCCCATCTGCAGAAGTGGGAGCTGATCATCGGGGTTCTTTTAAGCCAGTCAGCTGTGGTCGCTTGTTATGCCGCAGGCAGACCAGTGCACTGCGTTCAGTTTCCTGCTGGGCCCAGCCTGCCTGTGTGAACTCACTTGGTGGGCAGGAGCCTCAGCCTCGCCTGAATCTTGTCGCACCAGCCAGCAAAGTAGCGGAAGGTCTGGACGGACGTGCCCACATGGGTCTTCAGGGCCAATGTGTAGAAGCACGTGCATGCAGAGCCTCAATGGTGGTCAGCTCCTCCTGATGCTGTTCCATGAGATCGACCAACCTGGCCAAGGGGTGGAGCTGCAGAGAGGAGGGAGATGGGCTCAGGCCTGGAGCAGCCTGGCCTGGTCTTTCAAGGCCCTTCTTCACTGAGTCAGGGGCTCTGCCCTGCACTCCCAGCTCTGCCACACTCCAATGTGCTGACCTCAGTTTCCCCATCCGTGAGATGGGACAGTAAAGTTTCCTTGGTGGGATGAGTGTGAGAATGGTGCCCTTCTGGCCCTCTCTCCTCTCTTTTCCTTTCTTCCTTCCTAAATATTGATGGATTTACTACTTCATAATGATGCTTACAAATATTCCTGCAAAATAGTCCCTCTGCCTCTCTAATAAGGAGGTCACCATTCCAAAAGCCACACTCTCTGTCTCTAGACAGTCTTGACCAGGGGAAAGCATGTCTGGCTTCAAGCACCAGCCAATCTGGTGGAGTATGCCCTCAAGGATGGCATCTGTGAGGAGGGAAGGGTGGGGGGATGATGGGAGAGATTCAAAGGAAGGTGCATCTACACAGCCCTATTAAATGGGAGCACTCTGACAGCCAGCTGCCCTCCCATGCTTCTGGTGGGTATGCTGCTATGGGCAGCCTGGGGATTAGGACTCTGCCGCCTTCCCTGATGTAAGGGAGCTCAGGGAGCAGGGTGCTCAAGGGGCAGGGTGGACAGGGGAAGGTGGAGACCATAGATCTAGAGCAGCTCTCAATCTTATACATGGGGGAGCTCTGGTCCAAAGTCTGGGACCCAAGTCTGATGAGCTGCTCCTCTCCGCACATAGCTGTGGCATGTCTTAAACCCCCAAGTACACACTCACACTCTCCGGGAAGCCAACCTTCACCCCACATCTATCACATCTCCCTGCAGTGTCCTCCTAGCACCCTCCATCTTTCTTCAAACCT
>PISX010037598.1:0-11440 GCA_004024625.1 Mellivora capensis
TTTTTTTTTTAAAAAGATCATCTTGATTTTAAAAGATTTATTTTAAGTGTCCATGGATGTGAAATGATGTTTTAAACAACTGAAAATAGTTTTAAATAGTACTAACCAAAAAGAGGTGTAATAAAACCATTTTATGGTTGTTAATCTGAATAAATAGGTTTTAAATCATAAAGTGGCACTTAATTGACCTGCAATAACTAGCTTGTTAAATCTAAATTAAATCATTATCCGAAGCACTTAAAAAAAAAGTAGAGTTCTTAAAGATTTGCAGAAAAATCAGTTTAGTGTGAAAAATAGCAATGCTCGTCATATACTGAACCGATTGTTGAAGAAGCCTCTAGGTCTTTTAAATAGGGCTCCAACTTCACTGTGTGTGGAGGGAGGTGTCCCCCCCAACACATCCAACAACACATCCAATAATTCAACTCAATTCTGACACTATCTATCTGGAAGATAATAATTGGTTTCACAGGTTAAAGGTTCACTGCCCCCAACCACTTCCGACACCAGTCACTAGCCCAGATTGTTACCTGTACTTCCCACCCACTGGCTATAAATCCAAAGTTCAACTAATGTGCCGGAGCAGCTCACAGAACTCAGAGAAACATTTTACTTACTGGATCACGGGTTTACTATAAAAGGAGATTAACTCAGGAACATCCAGATGGAAGAGAAGCACAGGGCAAGGCATGGGAAGAGGTCTCCGAGCTTCTCAAAGGGCACCATTTTCCACAAATACACTCGTTCACCAACCTAGAAGTTCTCTGAGCCCTGTCCTTCTTTAAGGAGGCTTAATTACATAGGCATGATTGATTAAATCACTGCCATTGGCAATTGATTCAACCTCCTGCCCCTCTCCTCTCCCAAGCCCAGAGGTGGGAGTAGGAAGGAGGTTGTTACTGAAAGTTCTGACCCTCTAAATCACCACGTTGCTTCTCCTGGCAACCAGCCCCCATCCCGAGGTAGGGTCAAAAAGTCACTTATTAACATAATAAAAGACACCTTAATGGTTCTCATCACTGAGGAAACTGCAAGGGTTTTTAGGAGTTCAGTGCTGGGAACTGGGACTAAGACCAAACATCTATTTGTTACTATAAATCACAATATCACACCATTGCATTACTCACATGTCCATTGTGGTTAAAGGCTTACTGAACACTTGCTCTGTCCAGGTACTGTGCTAGACACTGGAAACACGGTGATGAGACAAGAAGACAAAGTTTTGAGCCTTTTGGGCCTTGCAGCCTAGCTATTGGCACTGTCCAATAGAAAGAGAACATGAGCCACGTCCATAACTTTAAATTTTCTACTGGCCGTGTTAAAGATGTAAAAAGAAATCATTGGGATTCATTTTAATAATATATTTCATTTACCCGATACATCCCAAATAAAATTACATGTTACAACACAGAGAAATATAAATGAGATCTCTTACCTTCTTTTATTCATACTGCCTTTGAAACCCAGTGTGTAATTTACATTCAAGACACATCTCCATTGAGACTAGCTGCATCTCACGTCTTCAAGTGCCACAGGTGACTAGTGGCCACCGTACTGGCCAGTCCAGGTTTAGCTGTACCATCATTTCATTTTTGTTTTGTTTTTCCTTTTTCATTCTATTTTCCCTAACATTCTCAGTATGTCTTCTGGATCCTGACTTTACGGTTAGAATTAATATGGAAAACAGCCTGCACATATCACCAATCATATCACCAATTTATAATAATTTATATAAGCATCATCACATGATATGCTCATTAAATTGCCCCAAGTTTGGCATCTTGTTCAGCTGTTGCATTTTTTGGTACCAGGCACTGCAGGTGTCCAAAAAATGTTTATGGAATGAGTGCTACCTCCGTAAGTGCTGTGAGCTTCTAGATGGCAGGAGTCCTGGCTAGAAGGGGCTGTGAAGACTTCTTGAAGGACTCATTTATTTATTCAACAAATACTTATTGAGCAACTACTCTGATGGGTTTGAAGTGGGCCTAGACACATCAATAGGACTAGAACAATTAAAGTCATATCACTTGGTTGGTTTCCCCATGTTGATCCAACCATTGCTTCACAGACTTCAAACTTTTTACTGTGGAGGCCGAGAAAATTAAGGCCATCCCACCTCAAGTTTAGCTGATGTGGAAAACAGAGGCAGAAGAAAATCATTAAAATTCCTTACCTACTGACAAGCTCTTGAAACAGACCGAGTGGCTCTCCCCTAGGGACTTAACTGTCCTCACCTTGAGGTTTTGCTAAGGACGATCCTAGCCTGATCGACCCCCTACCCCGACAGGTCTGACCAGAATCCTGTACGTCTACTTTAACAATTCCTTTAGGAAACTTTATCTCTAAACCTCCAAGATAGTGTCGAGAATCATTCCCAAGTATATGGCCCACGGATACACATCTAAAGGGTCTCACGAGAAGACTTTTACCACTGGTAATAAATAAACTTTCTCCCAACAATAGCTAGCCCCTCAAGGTCCTGGAGACCTTGCTTCCAAAATTCCTTAGAGACTAACATCATCCCCTTTGTCCTCACCCACTGCCGAGTCCACCCCTACTCTGCCTTTAAAAACTCGGACTGTAATCTGGTCCGGGGTCCGAGTCCCCACTCCGCTGTGCCGGGTATACTTGGGGCCAAGCTTAAGCTTGTCGAATAAACCCTCGTGTGATTGCATCGGTGCTTGGCTCTGATGCGAAAACTCGGGCATAACATTACCACCTTAACAACTTTCAAAAAAATCACAGGCACTACGACAGATTTCTTTAAACTGACTCGCCTCTTTTTAGTAAGACTCTAACTTACAAATTCTAGCATATAACAACAACAACAAAAAAAAACCCTCTATTCCTTGCCATTCTTAGAAGGTAAATGCAAAATAAATAAATAAATAAATAAATAAATAGAATGTACCCAATGCTACTAAATTCTCTGTAGGTAGAGTTGCCCCCTGGAGACTCTCAGGCTACGCCCTGCTTTCTTTTCTTGTTCAAAGGTAGGCTAGCCAATGTCAGAGAGGTGTTAGAAACATACTAGCACTGTGCTAATACTTTCTCGCCTCTATAATCAATAGGCAAGTTATTCGAAAGGAGACTATGTGATTTGACTGTATGTAGTGTTCAGTGATATCTAAAGTCATCCTGTGTAGGGGCCCCTGGGTGGCTCAGTGGGCTAAAGCCTCTGCCTTCGGCTCAGGTCATGATCCCAGGGTCCTCGGATCGAGCCCCGCATCGGGCTCTCTGCTCAGCAGGGAGCCTGCTTCCCTCTCTCTCTGCCTACTTGTGATCTCTGTCTGTCAAATAAATAAATAAAATCTTAAAAAAAAAAAAAAGTCATCCTGTGCATAACCAGGGGTATACTTACCATACTTTGATCAAAGAACACGAGTGGCTTCCAGAAGGAGACAAAGCAGGGGGCCTGTTTTATAAGTGAGCAGGAACACCACACTTGCCTCTAAACCACACTCTCAAAGACACCATGACCTTCGAGGCACATCCTGTTTCCAAAGCAAGCACCCTCTTCTTCCTCTGCAGTTGGAGGGTACCCCAATGTTCACGCCTCAGAATGTCCATAAACTATATTCCTAATGTGAAGTCTGGCTAGAATTCGTTTTAAAGGGAAGCAGTATAGTGCGATGTGTTAAAGCCCAGGCTCTGGGGACGCCTGGGCGGCTCAGTGGGCTAAAGCCTCTGCCTTCGGCTCAGGTCATGATCCCGGGGTCCTGGGATTGAGCCCCACATCGGGCTCTCTGCTCCGCGGGGAGCCTGCTTCCTCCTCTCTCTCTCTGCCTGCCTCTCTGCCTACTTGTGATCTCTGTCTGTCAAATAATAAATAAAATCTTTAAAAAAAATAAAAAAAAAAAGCCCAGGCTCTGGAGTCAGACAAAGCCAGATTAGCATCAGACTCTGCCAATCTGTAGCTCTAGGATGGCAAGCCAGTGACTTCGCTAAACCCATCCTCTTTGCATATAAAATGGGAATAATAGCCCTTGCTCATAGAATTATCATGAGGATTAAATAAGACAATATACATAAAGTACTTTGCTCAGTCCTGACACTTAAAAAACACTCCGTAAGTGTTTCTTATTGTAATTGCTGTCGTTACTCTGATGGAAATCCTTCTGTATCAGCTAGGGTTCAACCAGAGAAGCAAAACCACTATGAGATGACAGATAAATTTTCCCATTATTTTAAAAATATGCAGATATATTTTAAATATGCATAATAATATACACTTTGCATGTGTAGAGATTATATATGAATATATGCAAAACAAAAGGGATCTGTTGCCAGGAATTAGCTTCATGCAAATGTGAGGGCTGATGCTGTAAGGCTATTGTCTTCATATCTCATGCTGGAGCCTGAAGTCCTCAGGCAGGCAGTCAGAAAGAGAAGGGGGATCTAGGAACATGCTGGAACACCATGAAGGCAGACTAAAACCCAGCGAGGTTCCTGGTGCTTCTGATATTAGTGGCCTGAGTACTATGAGGAAGCTAGGCCTCTCCCTGGAAGCTCACCCAGTTTTGACACAAACAAGAAAAGGATTGTGGGGCCTGTAGTTCATACCACCCAAGTTGATGGACAAAGACACCAGCCATCTAAAAACAAAAGAACTCCCACGGAGGGATTTTCACATTAGCATGCCAAGGAATGTTACTTGCCTGGCTGTGGTACGGAATAGGGTTTTCTAAACAGTCATGCCTGATGCGAATCTTTCTCTGTCTCTCATATATCATTCACAAATCCATGCACTGACGCGGAAGGATCTCTGAGACCTCTGGTTAACTGAAAAGAGCTTGCCGTAAAGCAATATGCATAATAAAATTCCCCGGAGGTTAAATACACATGTGCACATGCCAAAAAAATAAAAAAAAAAAAAATCCTAAAACTGTTTAAGTGTATTTAACATATATAAGTTCATAGAAAAATGAAAGATCCAGTTGGAAGAGCATGCTACTCTTGGTCTCAGGGTTGTGAGTTCAAGCCCCACAGTGGGTGTCAACATTACTTTCAAAAAAGAATGAAAAATGAAAGATCCAGAATGATACATACAGTGCTAACAGTATTCCCTTCTGGAGAGGGGGAGAAAATTGGCATAGTGGCAAAGGGGATCTTTCCCTTTAGAATCTGTACATGTCTGATTGGCCCACAAAAATTTTATTTGAATTAAGGTTGTTTTTATAAAGTTATCTGAGTCGCCAAAATTTAGAGATCACAACATTTCACATAAAAATCTCCAGTTCTGGGACGCCTGGGTGGCTCAGTTGGTTGGGCAGCTGCCTTTGGCTCAGGTCATGATCCCTGCGTCCTGGGATCGAGTCCCACATCGGGCTCCTTGCTCGGTGGGGAGCCTGCTTCTCCCTCTGCCTCTGCCTGCCACTCTGTCTGTTTGTGCTCGCTCTCTCGCTCGCTCTCTGACAAATAAATAAATAAAATCTTTAAAAAAAAAAAAAATCTCCAGTTCTTGGAACACCTGGGTGGCTCAGTCCATGAAGCATCCAACTCTTGATTTGATTTCAGGTCAGGTCATGATCTTGGGGTCCTGGAATGGAGCCCAGCATTGGCCTCCATGGCTTGGCTGGGAGTCTGCTTCAGGATTCTCTCCCTCTCTCTCCGTCTCCCCCTGCTCCCCACTGGCCAAAAAAATAATTTTTTTAAAAAAATCTCCAGTTCTGGATTTTTTAAAAAAAGATTTTATTTATTTATTTGACAGAAAGAGAGATGGAACACAAGCAGGGGGAGGGGGAGAGGAAGAAGCAGGCTTCCTGCTGAGCAGGGCGCCTCATGCGGGGCTCAATCCCAGGACCCTGGGATCATGACGTGAGCCGAAGGCAGACGCTTAACAACTGAGCCACCCAAGGGCCTCCAGATTTTCCTTTTTTTTAAATTGCAAGGTCTGGCAACACTAGGCCCCCAGCCTTATGGCAACACTGGGCTGGATCAAGTGAGAGACCCTGGACAGAGGACAGGGGCTCCAGGTCTCCACGGTGGCTAAAACTGGCTGCCTGGCTCATGGCCCATCCATTTCTGGTTAAAAACAAGCCTGATTTTGCTCCTCTACTGAGCAGCCACATGCCCCTCCTTGGTCCTGGGTGCAGATGTAAATCTTGCTTGACCTAAGTCAGTTGTGGTGGGCACATATCCCTCTCCAGAAACTTGCTCGGGCTTAGACAGGTGACACAGGCCTGGCCAATGGGATCTGGGGTGGGGCTCCTGGGAAACCATTCCCTCACTGATTAAAAACAGAGATTTCAATCAACAGAGGAGAACATAGCCTCAAATTCATTCACTGGAATGACAATGTGGGAATATGGGGAAAACAACTCCTTGGTGACACTGAGCTGCCAAATTCGCCACTCTGGCACCACCTCCCTCCTGACTTCTGGAGATGCAACATAATTTTTTCCTAACATTTGAACCACTTCTGGTAGGGCTTTCTCAAAGGCCAAAGTATCCTAACTGATACCGACCTAGTCCCAACCCTGCAGGCATACAACTCATTGGTCCCCAAATGTGCCACCCACATCCTCATCTTTACGTTCTTATTCTGCCCCAAGCCTCCTCCCTCCACTCCCCCATCTTACATTCCTGGCTGGCAGGTTCTTACTCGCCCCTGAAGGTCCAGGTTAAGTATCACTTTTTCTCCTGTAGTTTCTTCAGTCTCCAGCTCCGGGCCAACAGAATTGCTCCCTCTTCCATGTTCGCATAAAATCTCCATTCCAGCACTGTCTTTCCTGAACTTTGTGAGTCTATCCCATGCAGGAACTATGCTCCTCGTTTTTAGTTTCTAGATTTCTGGGAATCTTTGAATTCCCAGCAAAAGCTGGCAGAACTGAATCAACATCTTGGGCATTGACCATGACCTCCAGCCTCCTCAGCTATTCATTCATCCCAATAAAGATTTCCTGTGCATTTAGTACTCTGCGTTGGGCATTGCGCTAGGCACTAGGGTTATAATGGGAAATAAGACAACTGGCCAAGCCTTCATGAACCTCAATCCTTAGTGGGGAAGAGAGACAAATAAAAATATCATGTGATATATGCTATGAAGATCTAGACTCATACCCAGAAGTGGGCCTGTTGGATTGCAAGGTAGTTCTATTTTTTTTTTATTTTTTGAGGAACCTCCATACTGTTTTCCACAGGGGCTGCACTAATGTACATTCCATATCAACATTGTACCAAAAAAAGTTCCCTTTTCTTCATGTGCTCCCCAATACTTGTCATCTTTAGTCTTTTTAATCAGAGATATCCTAACCGGTATGAGGTGATATCTCATTGTGGTTTTGAATTGCATTTCACCAATGATTGGTGATGTGAACACTTTTTCATATACCTGTTGGCCATTGGTAGGTCTTCTTTTGAGAAACATCTATTCAGGTCCTCTGTCCATTTTTTTTCATCAGCTTACTTGGTTTTCTTGCTAGTGAGTTGTAGGAGTTCCTCATATTTGTTGGAATATGAACCCCTTAACAGATATTTTGTTTGCAAATATTTTCCATAGGTTGCCTTTTCAAGCTGCTGACTGTCTCCTTTGCCATCCAGGTTCTTTCCAGCTTGATGCAATCCCCATTGTCTATTTGGCTTTTGTTGCCTGTGCCTTTGTTGTGTGCCTTTCTTTTGGTGTCAAATCCAAAATATCTAGTGCCTAGACATTAGCTTGATTATGGTGATTATTTCACACCATATATATGCCAAAACATCAAGTCGTACATCTTCGATAGATAAAATTTATATCTGTCAACTACACCTCAATAAAGCCTAGTAGGGCTACCTAGGTGGACAGTGAGCGCAAAGAAGAGATGCTGAACCCAAGCATGAGAAGGCAGGAGATTCCTCCTAGAGGGGTACTATCCAAGATAATACCCAAAGGTTGAGTAAAAGAAGCTTCGAGAGTCCTCCAGGTAGGTGGAAGAGCATGTATAAAAGCACGGGGGCGAGAGAAAGCAAGGAAGCTTTAAAAAGTTCAGCCTAGCCAGAGTGAAAAGGCAGTTGGGAAGACAGGTGGAAGGTCCTATTGTGAAGCTTGTGGCAAAGCCATAGTAAAGCATTTGGTATTCAGCCTAAAGGCAAGGGGAGACATTTAAAGTTCTAGGCAGGAGAGTGGCACTCTCTAATTTGGTGCAGAGATACGGTTTGGTCGGACTGGTGGCAGGAATGCTAATTAGATGGAAGAGGACGGTGGGGAAGTGTTTGAAGGTGAACAGAACAGAAGCACACAGCACATCCATCAGAACCTAGAAGACTACACAGCTGCAAGTCACTTCCCCAACCTGGGAAGACACACACACACACACACACATACACACACACAAGATTTTACACATTCACGCTCTGCTGTTATTCAAGGAAAGTCTAAAGAATCTTACCACATGTTGTGTGAGGTGACCACAGACAAAATTACTTGATCAAATAAGTTTTGGAAATTCTAGGTTAACCAAAGCTAAGCAGATATCTTTATTGTAGGCCATCTCAGAAGCTTTAATACGATGTTGTGAATTTGCTAAAAAGAATATATAATAGGTGATGTTTTTCAAATTTAGTTGAGTATGGGCTTCTCCTTCAGTCTTTCCCATCTCGGAGATAGGACCTTAATTCATTCAGGTCAAAAAGGCAGGGAGGGTCAACCTTGATTCCTCTCTCTTTTCCTCACCCAACACAGTGAGTTAATCAGCAGGTCCTATAGGCTCGACTTTTAAAATAAATGACAAATGCAACCACTTATAATCACCTCCATTGCTACCCCCTGGTACAAGTCACTACTGTTTCTTACCTGGATTGTTTCCATACCTCCTAACTCCAGGCTTCCACTCCTCCCTATAGTCTGCTCCCGCAACAGCATCATCCAGAGTGATCCTTAGGAAATGTAAGTTGGACTGTGTCCCTTCTCTGCTCAAAAACCCCTATGGCTTCCTATCTCAGGGAGAGTAACATTCAAATGCCTTATCGTGACCACAGGGCATTGAGTGACCTGGCCCCCTGTCCACCCCGTGCCTTCTCCCCCACTTCGTCCACTCTGAGCCACACTCTGTCCTACCTTTCCTTAAATCCACCAAGTCATTCAGATCTCATGGTTCCACACTTACTGTTCCCTCTGCTAACCACACTATTCCTCAAGATCGACACAGGACTTACTTTTTCTCACCATTCAGGTCACCGTAGATAAAGGGTGTGGATAAAATCGACCTCATTTTATAATACACCTCCATCCGCTAGAACAGGACCAGGCACATGGCAGGAGCTCAAAAAGCACTGAATGAATGAGTGATTTTATATTTGAATAGCATGGCACCAAATGACTCACTATTCAGGAGCACACCGGGCTGGATGAACGTGATAAAATTTCTTTCCTCCTTCCGCTTTTCAGATGAGGGAAAAAACAAAACAAAACAAAACCCAGTTGCCATCCTTCCCTTTGGTGTGCTGAAACTATTTTCTCACATCAGCTTCAGTTCATTTTACGTGGGGAAAAAAAGCACAGCCCACCTTCTACTGGTTAATTCAAAGCTCAGATATTGGCGGACTAATGATGGATGGTACACAACAGCCCTTGTCTGTCTTGTGTCTCCGGCACAGACCTCAGAAAATATTGGAAAGAGGGAGAAAGGAAGGAAGAACGGATCTACCAGGTCAAAGGGTCTTTCTTGCTCCTGAATGCCTGGAAAACCCACTCCTTGGCCTTAACTTCCGCATGACAACGCTCAATACTCTCCAGGTGCCTTTAAGAGTCCAGCACTGCGCTAAGCCCAGAGGAACACGGATGAAGACAAAGACAGGATCCTCAAGGAATACACCTGCTGGATCCTGCAAAACCCAGAGGCTGGAATCAAAATTCAAATCCTGACAGAATCTAATCCTAATCCAAGCACACTCATGTCTCCTCTGTGGATGATCTCTTGCTAGTTCAGGGGCCATGGGAAGACGACACAAGTTTGGACTCAATTGGTTCATCTATAAAAGAGGGTATTATTGGGGTTCCTGTGGCTCAGCTGGTTCAGCGTCTGCTTTCGGCCCAGGTCATGATCCCAGGGTCCTGGAATCGAGCCCCATGTCAGGCTCCCTGCTTCTCTCTCTGCCTGCTGCTCCCACTGCTTGTGCTCTCTGTCTCTCTCTTTCTCAAATAAATAAATAAAATCTTAAAAGGAAAAAAAGGAGGGCTATTATTAATCCCTGCTTCAAAGACTCATTGCAAGAATTTAGACACACACACACACACACACACACACACACACACCCCAATGTGCTCAGCACCGAGTCTGGTACATACTAAGCACCAAAATGGTCAGCTATGAGTATCCTTACCCTAACACCCCAAGCCTGTTTCCACATCTTTAATGTGTTGGGGGTGGGCCTGGAGGAGGGGGTAGTTCTTGGTGGTTTTTTTTGAAGATTACACAAGTAGTTCTGTCTTTGCAGCATCTTAGAATCACCTGGAGATGAGTCAAAGCTACCAACAGTAAGGCTCTCCCCACAAAGATTACTCCCAATTACATCATAATCTCTGAGGGTAGACACCAGGCATCAGTATTTTTTCCGTTCTTTAGGTGATTCCAAAGAGGAAATGAATTTGTAAGCACATAGTAGATGTTCAATAAGTGCCCCTTCCTTCCACCCCTCAAATGACTCAGGGAAATGAGTCCCTTACAGGGTCTGAAATCTTCACCACTTTTACGATTACACTGAACAATAATGACGAAGCTATTAGAAATCAACAAGATCTAACTTCACAGACCCAAGAGGTTATTCAAATTGTATGTAAATCATCAGTTAGTTATGCGAGTGCTCTTGTGGCCCTTAAACCCTTTTATAGGGCCCAGATGAGGCCCCAGGAAGACTTCCATTGGACATACCCACATGAGATGATAGCTACAAAGAGAGAAAGTTACTGTCTCAACAACAGATGTTCCCCAAACAAGGCAGCTCACCTGAGCATGACAAAAATGGAGAGACTCTGTGAAGAGGAAAAAGGGCTTGTTTGGGCTCTAATAAAAGAGTAGCTGATCTTTATCTAGGGTTTAATTATCCCAAAACTAGGCCCTACCTCTTCTTGTTTCAAGAAACACATCTGAAAGGCCTGGTGCAGGGGGACGGTAAATTATTAATAGCAATCACATAAGGTGTTTTTACCTTGCTTTTATCTGTGGCTTTGGAGGCACTTTATAAATATTAGCTAATTAAGCCACCCAACAGGTTTGCAAGGAATATATTATTATCCCTATCCTTCAGATGGATGAAACCACCTTTATTAGAAGACAGTGCTAATCCATTATCCCAGGATTAGCCACGGCAGTTGTAGCTGAATTGATGACTACATTAAGAAGGCAAGACTCCCTTGCTCTCTGCATTCATTCATTCATGCATTCATTCATTCATTCATTCATGTAGTTATTCATTCAGCAGCCATTTCTTTTTTTAAAATTTTTTAATATTTTATAAACATATA
>PISX010037599.1:0-10927 GCA_004024625.1 Mellivora capensis
CACTGTATATTTTTTCCTGCTTTGTTGAAGATTATTTGACCATAGAGTTGAGGGTCCATATCTGGGCTCTCTACTCTGTTCCATTGGTCTATGTGTCTGTTTTGATGCCAGTACCATGCTGTCTTGGTGATCACAGCTTTGTAGTAAAGCTTGAAATCAAGTAATGAGATGCCACCAGTTTTATTTTTGTTTTTCAACAGTTCCTTACCTATTCGGGGTCTCTTCTGATTCCATACAAATTTTAGGATTATTTGCTCCAGCAATTTGAAAAATACCGGTGGAATTTTGATCGGAATGGCATTAAAAGTATAGATTGCTCTAGGTAGTATAGACATTTTAACAATGTTTATTCTTCCGATCCAAGAACATGGAATGGTCTTCCATCTTTTTATGTCTTCTTCAATTTCTTTCATGAGTGTTCTGTAGTTCCTCAAGTACAGATCTTTTACCTCTTTGGTTAGGTTTATTCCCAGGTATCTTATGGTCCTTGGTGTTATAGTAAATGGAATCGATTCCCTAATTTCCCTTTCTGTATTTTCATTGTTAGTGTATAAGAAAGCCACTGATTTCTGTACATTGACTTTGTATCCTGCCATGTTACTGAATTGCTGTACGAGTTCTAGTAGTTTGGGGGTGGAGTCTTTTGGGTTTTCCATATAAAGTATCATGTCATCTGCAAAGAGAGAGAGTTTGACTTCTTCCTTGCCAATTTGGATACCTTTTATTTCTCTTTGTTGTCTGATTGCTGTTGCTAGGACTTCCAATACTATGTTGAACAAGAGTGGTGAGAGTGGGCATCCTTGTCGAAGTCAGTTTTAAAGCCTGAGTCTTTAAGCTTTGATTCAAGCAAAATTTTAAGTAACATAGATGTAATTAATATAATTCATGTAAAGATATATTACATAACAATTATTATGTTTTGTTATTTTCCTAATAATCATTTTAATTAATAAATAATAGTAGGTTCTAATTGTAAATTTGCATGTGTTTAAAGTGAAAAAGGTGAAGAATAAATATGATAAAAGTTACACATGAGCATATATGACCTTTCTGTTCTATTAAACATTTTATTTAAAGAGTATTCAAAATAATTTTAAACATGCTACATTTTTGGAGGTGAATGTTCTTGGATGAGTAAAAATTTAAGTCCCTTTTACTATTCAACTCCAACTTTGTGTTAGGACATTTTGCTTTTCAATGAAAATAGGCATAATCCATCTTAATCACCACAATTTTTCATATTTGTCTGTATTCAAAGGCAAAAAATGCTACACTATATTTTGCTTAAACTTAGAAGCAGCTGTTCTAACACATGTTTCATCATTCTGAAGATGCCCTGTATATTTTTATCAGAGAAAACAAACACCATGATGTTATTATCAGCCAGTAACAATTTTCTTATCAAATATATGCAGGCAAAAAAATAATAAATTATAAATAGATAGATACACACACTCACTAATTGTTCACTAGACTTGAAGTAGAATAATATCAAAATTCCTTTCCAGTTCTAACACCTTATATTTCCATTGACATATCATACTCAATTTATACTCTGGTTTTCCTTGTCACATATTTCTCATCTCAGTGCTGCTTTTAAACATTTGTTCTTCTCTTCAACTTGTGCAAATACCTTGCTTATTTTCCTTTAGTCTACTTCAACTCAATTTGTCTGAGTAAACTATTCTTTCTCATTGCTGTCAACTCGGAGAACTGAGTTACCCTCTCAAAATCCTTGATGATTTGGCAATTAAACCATATTCAGTTCATTATAATGGACATATTAAAAGTTCACATGGATGTCCAATTGGACACTATCACCTTGCAGTTACTTTACATCTTCATCTTCAAAGATCACTGTTCACATACCATTTTAGTCATCTATTCCTGTGGCCACATTGTCAACCTTGAAATTCCCTGAAAATGTTTTCATTCTATCCTTCATAGATTCTCACTGGAAATATTGTCTGTTTTCCGAGGTTACAGAATTTCTATTCCAATCACAGCAACTAACCCTGGGCACATTATTTTCAACACTGATGCTCATCTATGTTATATTTTTAAGATTTATCAGCAATTTTCACTTTGGTAATGCTGTGCCTTTTATCACAAAAGCAACTCAAAAATGGGCTAATAGACAAAATATTGATGGGAATTCCAAACTCTCTACCATGCATAGCATCTACTGGTCTTGAATGTTAGAAGGGCTTCTTCAAAAATTAATTCAAAATAATTTCTGAACCAATTTTCCTCACCTCCTCTTGCTCTATACCTAAGGCGGTTTGGCCACTGAATGTGCTATAAACGATCATCTCACAGCCACTTCTTGAGTAACAATTAGGAAAAGGGATTGGGTATTATATTGCCCCTTTTAAAAAATTCAGAATTCCACCTGACCTTTCCCAGCTACAGTGCTTCTTTATTTCCCTTAATGGTGACCCCAGGCCAGCCTGGTTTTTATAACTAATGGGTAGTAGCTTATCCAATGCAAGCTTAGGGGTTTCAAACTTAATTCTGGCCTATATTCTTTTGTCAGAATGACACAATCATAGATGAACAGGATAATGAGTTAACTAATACATAGTTAAGAACCCTGCTCACAAAGTTCCACTAGAGTGGTCCACATGGTACAGAGGGAAGTACATAATGTCTTTGTAAGTTTTATAAAAATGTCCCAGCCCTTTTGCAGTTAACTCTTTTACACAAAAAGTGTGGGCAAGAGTAGAAATAACTGAGGAAAAGGTGAAGTTATAGCTACTTAATGGGATACACTGATTTTGCAAAAGTGAACAGAGAAGAATCCACTCACCTAGGAAGGGGATAACATAGCTCCCTGAAAAAATGAGAGGGAAAAACATTAATGATCTTTGTCATTCATGGTCATTCCTGGTGCCTTCATTAGGAGGAAAACACTGCAGTAGCATCTTCCAAATTGTTGCAAGTGCCCAAGTACAGCTCTTGAGTCTGCTATAACCAACAGAATGGTTCTGAATTGATTTGATAGTCATTTTCCTTAACACTATTCAGAAACCTATCAGAAAGAGCAAGATATGACTCCAATTCTGGCACCTCTCACAAAAAACATCATTCTACTCCTCCAGATAATTTCCCTACTCCTATTTTTTAAGCATCATGCACTCATTCTGTAGAGCAAATGGATGCTGCACAAATGTTAGTGTGGACAAATATTTCACATCTGGCTGCCTGTGATTAGGCTATTTCTCTAACAGGAAACAGTAAATTCAACTATTTCAAATGAACTAGGAACCTGAAAGCCTATCAAGCTGATTAGGAAGCCACACTGGAGGCACTGTCAACCTCTACTTCCCAGGAAATAGACCATTTGCAATAATTGTAACCAATACATTATTTCTAAGGTTGCTACTTATGTGTACCCTCAGAACTGGGCTTCTTATGTAAAAACCAGGCATTAATTTGTCTCCCTCCCCAAAAAACATAATGGCTTGCATATTATGAGTGCTTGTAAGAGACCTTTAAATATTTACAAAATATTTACAAAAATCCAACCCCTGGAAAACATTCAGGTCAGCCTCTACCCATTGGTCAAGTTTGTTTTGCATGGTAGAATTGCTCTACACTTCCTCCTTTGAAGGACAAGGTAGAGTTTGTGATTTTTTTTTTTTTTTCATCTGGTTGTGTACAGGACCTGAGGGAACATGGTTGAGGTCAGTATGGCAGGTTGGCCTTTTTTTATCCCTGGAACCCTACTAATAGCAGCCTGAATTAAATCCTATTCAGGACAATTGAGGGGCACCTGGATGGCTCAGTGAGTTAAAGCCTCTGCCTTTGGTTCATGTCATGATCCCAGAGTCCTGGGACTTAGCCCTGCATCGGGCCCTCTGCTCAGTGGGGAGCCTGCTCCCCTCCCACCCCGCCTGTCTCTCTGCCTACTTCTGATCTCTCTCTGTCAAATAAATAAATAAAATATTAAAAAATAAAAAAAGACAATTGAGATGTTATTGTCCCAAACTCTGGCATTCTGATTAATCAGAATAGCTGATAAAACAGCATATTCATTGGACAATTTTTTTACTAGAAACTAAGATATTGTAGAAAGGAGAGATATATGTTGTTGGACATAATTCTCCATGGATATCTAATCTTTTTGCATATCTTTATATAGAGACACTGATGACTTTTGTTCTGCACTATTTTTTTTTCAATAATATATCAAAAAATTCTTAGAAGATAGGGATTCTGCCTACTTCCAGAGCTGACGGCAAGGTTATTTATGATTCAGTGTAAGAAAGATAATGTCTCTTTCTGGGGAAAAGGTCAGGCAGGTTTGCTTGTGGCCCATTAGTAAAGCCGCTGCCTAAGTGCATGTAGCACCTCCTTGGGCCACTCTGTATCACCCCCGTGGGAGTTGAGGGACAAGGGGAACTGGCATGAACATGAAGACTATGTAGCCTGCTGTGTCATGAGTAATAAAATTCCCTGATTCAGACCCAGCAGTCTCATGTTTCTACCAGCACTTATGAACCTGTTAGCTTACGAGTAAGCTAAAATTTCAGACTTTGTACAGTTCTTGACATTAACTTCATATATTCAGCCTCAATATTTATGGAGAAAATTCACTATCCCTTGATATTAGAACTTTTTAAAAAGATTTTTATTTATTTACTTGACAGAGAGAGAGGGGGAGGGAAAGAGAGGGAGAAAGCAAGCACAAGCAGGGGGAATGGCAGGCAGAGGAGAAGCAGGCTACCCACTCAGCAAGGAACCTGATGTGGGGCTCGACCCCAGGACCCTGAAATCACGACCTGAGCCGAAGGCAGTGGCTTAACCGACTGAGCTACCCAGGTACCCCAATATTGGAACATTTTATAGCAATGACTTACAAGCATTTGTGGGGTATATACAGAGGCAAGTGAATATATTTTATCCTAGAACGCTGATAATACAATGTGAAATTTGATTCATTTTTCCTATGTCTTGAAATTTATTTTATAACATATTTTCATGTCAGAAAAAATCACGTTAATTTTGCTTTCCTTTATATAATTAATATGCATTTGTTTTTATAAAAAATGACACATTACTCTTCATATTTTTTAGCAATTAAACTATTTAACTTGCTCTCTCTGATCCTCCCACCCCGTGAGAACTTCATGTGGTATTGATGAACGTGAATGTTCACTGGCCTAAGCCCCTTTATATCCAGTGAGCACAAGTCATTAACTCCCTGATGGTTCGTTTGGCTAGGATTTTGAATGGTTTTTACATGGTGGTTGTGATAGTCATCATCTCAATCCCAGATTTTTTTATTCTCTGGAGTCATGTTAAAATCCAGTAATTTCATTCTGAGGAACAAATACCTTGCACAGTATTTTTTCTCTTTGCCTGATTGTCTACTAATTTTTCAAAGTTCCCAGTGGTGCACTTAAAGGTGATCTACTACCATCACATGCTCTGGGAGTCATGAAATAAGACTTCTTGGAGACTCTTCCACATTCCTTTTGACCAGTTTGGAAAGATTTGAATGGTTGGCAGCCTTTAGATAAGGAAATGACCTGACTTTTCCCCTCTTTTCACTTGGATGTTTCCATTTCTAATGATTTCTAAATTGAAACTTAATTTTCATTAACACTGAGACTATTCTACATATAAAATGTCAGGATATAGGAAAATTTTAATTTTATAAATGTATGAATCTTAAACTTGCTCAATTAAAACAATTTTTGCAACAGTATTCACAATCTTCAGCCACATAGGACAGGCAAGTGGCGGAATAGGTCACTTTCTTCACACTTATAAATGTTCCTCAGAATGGAGAAAATGTGAGAGGATTTAGAAGACTTGATTATCCCCCTGCTATTTATTACACAGAGTAAATATATAGGTAAACACAGAATAATATTTAGAGTTTGGATTCAAATACTATGAATCTCTCAAAATAGTTGGCATATTTAAGTTCACCCAAGATATTAAAGTAAGCAAATCCAATGAATAATTAATAGAGCTTTAGAACATGTGGAAAGTTCTATTCATGTAGAAATACATTTAATGGCTTACATGATTATATTTTAAAGTAGAACAATGAAGAAACTATCATTATTTTTTTTATTCATTATCAATCTAAATATAATTTCCAAAATGATTTATAACTTTATTGCTTTAAGTAAAGTCATCCTTCTTATGATGCTTGTTTCTGAGGCAACATCAAATATGGAATAAATTCTCTGAGTTATGTTATTATGGAAAATATGTTGTTAATGTATTCTGGAGTATCTGTAAGTTTAAAATTCATTTTAATAGAAGTGAAATTTAATACAAATGGCTAGTTAGTTATTTTAAGTTTCTCTGTTCAGTACAATCTAAAATATTGTACAATATTGTTTGTACAGTACAAACTAAAATATTTACAACTAATATTTACAATAATATTTACAAAATATTTACAAACTAAATTTAGTTTGTACAGCACAAACTAAAATATTGTCCTGGCATGTTTAGAATCAGTGTGTATAAACACAAAATAAGTTTTGTCCTTAAATAAGAGCTCATTGGGACACAATGATATATAACTGACATTTGAAAAAGTGAAACAAAGATATATATGGATGTTTAAAGGGCAGAATCAAGGAATGACTGATGAAGGATGTGGCATTTGAAATACACCTTAATATGTGTCAAAATTTTGAAACCTAGAAATTAAGAGAGTATGTTTCTCTAGGTGAGAATATTACCAGTCATTAACATTTAGGCTATTTGGTTTACAATTCTTAACTGTTAATAATAAAGATAAATAATAATAATAAAGAAATAAATAATAAAAATAAGAAAAACATAGACCCTCCCCCCTTCGATGAAAATTGATCTTTTAGGCATTATTTTGGGGAGAATATGGAAGAGTGAAAAATGTCCCTACTAGTGATACAACTGAAGGCAACAGGCACAATATGGTCACGCGAAGCAAGCATACGGTAAGGAGACAGAACTAGGCACCAGCTTGAAGGTGATGTACTGGAAAGTAATTTTAGTCTGTTGGTGTTTTGTGCTACTCAGGAGATTCCTTTAAGCCAACTGTTTCTGCTCAGGAGAGTTGCCTTGTAAATTAAGAATGTAGGGCAAAGATTACTCTGTTTTCATTTAATTTGAGCATGTACTTATTTTAAAGGCTGTCTATAAAAAGATGGGCTGGCATTTTCATGTCTAATTTCAGATAAATAAAAAATGTGTTTAGTAGAAGGTCCATCATATTCAATAAATTAATAACCCATATTTTCTTTATCTACTTGAGTTAATTTTATGGGGAATAACAGATATGCCCTGGACCTGAAAATGCTACCACCACAGGGCCATCTGGCTAATCAGATGTCAGTTTTCCCTTTTTGTCAGAAAATTAATTTTTCTGGTAGAAAGGGAGTATTGCTAGCAAACTTTGAGAGATAAGATTACCAAACCCTTATCAGAATTCCTGTGTAAAAATGCTCTTGCTTCTGCATTCTCTTCCCTCAGTTTCATAATTCCTTTTCATTTAGAGTAGCTCAAGGTGAATCAATGACTTAAGTAAAAGTATGCCTGACTTAACAGAAAGGAAATTGTGATTAAAAAAATATATATGGTATAGGGAAATATTAAGATTACTCCTAGATTTGAATATAAACTGCCACTTAAAACCCATGACATTGAAAGGAATTGCCTTTTTTCAAACTTCAGTTTTTGGATACATAAATCATATCAACCTTATGCAAAGTTGTAAGATAAGATAATATATTTGAATCTCCCTACTACAGTATGAAGCATTCTTCAGAGACCTCCTTGCCAGCCAGGTGGGTTTTAAAGAAGCACATCTCAGCCTGCAAACTCAAAGAAGGTAAGGAATATATCTTCATTCTTAATACTGGCTCTTGGTTGCATAGTACACATAGCAGGGGCTCCATAAATATTCATACAAGGAATAAATGAATAATGCAATGACCCAAATTCAATTTTAAATTTAGAAAGCGTTTATATTAATTTCTCTGAGTTAAATTCTGAAATCCATTTATTAAAATTGATTGGGGATTTTATATTTTGATATTCCAGAAACATGGAATCATAGTCCATAATACATCTGCATCCCTTCCTTCAAGATTCTGGGTGAAGAATACACATAGGAAAGTCTCAATAAATAGTTGTTGAATTGTTAATGCAATCATTCAATTTCAGTTCTAAATTGGGGAAGCTTTTATTTTAATTTTAGTGAGTTCAATTTCTGAAATCCTTTTGGTTAAATTTATGTGGATATTCAGTTTTGATATTCCAGAAACTTGGTTATTAAGTGTGATATGTAGCCCTCTAGGTATCTTTTTTTTTCACCATATTTTTAATTTGTACCAATGTCATATAATAATTTTGCATCAAACCTTATGAAATACATATCATGGCTTTTTCAGTATAATCAAGAGTTAGCTCTGAAAAATAGAAAGTTGAATATGGTGCACAATAGAAACATGCTGAACTTGCATAAATCTTGCCAATGACATATTTTGCAGTACATATGCAATGTAATGTGATGTATCAATGTACATTTTGAGACCTTGTTAAAAAATGCATATGCATTTTCATGACAAAGATTAAGGAAATGTACTCTATTTTATCTAATAATTGATATATCTCATGTGTAGTTTTGGAGACTGTCTCCTTTTATTCTTCTCCACTGTTTCTGCTTTAGCTAAGGCCTCTCTTGTCCAGATTACATCAGCAACCTACTGACTGGGTCATCTCCAGTGTCACAGACCCATTGGTATGCCCGCTAATATGAATGTATCACAAGACTGTTACTTCTTTCTATTTTATTTTCTGATAGCACTCCCTACACATATGGTTCTTGAGGACTTTAAATACAGCTAATAAAACTGAGGAACTAAGCTTATAATTTTATTCAATTTATATTAATTTAAATTTAAATAGATACATCTGGGTAGTAATCATTCTATTAGACACTACAGAATTAAAAGAGAGGCTTAATTTCCTGCTTATGCTACTAAGTTACATATATTAGCTTAGGCAAGTCATTTACTATTTCTGGATACCACTTCCTTCAATAATAAAGTACACATTTTAACATGAATATTCTTCACAAAGTTTAGAGGTGTCAGATTAGAAAAAATATTATTAATAATAGCAATGCATCATTCTTATTAAAATACATTCTTAATAGCAATGCATTATGAAGACTGAAGAGACTAAAAACTGACTTTTTAAACATGTACTCTTCAATTATTAAAGCCTCAATCTACACTTAGTTATTAGTTTTCTTTATTTAGAGCTCAAGTAATGGAAAAATTGGTGAATAACCTATTGATTTAATAATGGTTAATTAAGATTTTCTTACATAAAGTCATTGCACTATGCTGCCAGTGCATAATTCAATATTTCATACATTGTTGGAGATATACTGAATATAAAGGCAATATATAAATAGGAAATCCAATTTCTCTCATTAACATTATCTTCCTCTCACTGAATAGTCCCATGTTTTTCATGCTCTATTGGGTTTTCAATAAAACCAAATTTGAAAAATATGTAAATAAAATAGAATCTTCAAGTCATTTAGTTTTATCATTTACATCATTTCATGTTTCTCTCTTTTTTATGGCCACATGAGAAAAACCATATGATACTAAACTTAAATGTGTTCTTCAGCATAAAGTATTCTATTAAAAATATTACACTGTGTTGGATAACTTGGTTGTATCTATCTCAATCTTATCTACTGATCTTAAGATATGTATATATCTTAAAGGAAGTGATTTTTAAAAGTTTTTTTAGCCCATTAAATTTGATAACTTGGAAACATATTTCTAAAACCACTCTGTAGATAGTGTGTGGGGCGTAATAAAAGTATGGTGCTTTTCACCCAATGTGAATTGCTATTGGAGATTGTTTCATAATTTTTATTCTCCTGTATTATTGATGAGCTTATGAATTTATAATAACTTGAAAGCCATATATACTTATCATATAATTTAAAAATACTTATTATTAACAAAAAGGATAATGTAAAATCTGTCACACCATATCATTGTCCATTCAGGTAAGAGACTATATTAGGTAACACTCAGTTAAGTTAGAATTCATGTGAGGATTTGAATTGTAAGATTTTTAGTTTTACTTTTCTGCCATGGTTTTTAAATATTTAATGCTCTAGAATTATTTTTTATTTAGAATAATTAATATACAAGCTAAGGTTAACTCCATTGAAGAAATTTCTGTTGGATCTAAACATTCAGCTGCAAAATTTACAGTGGAATACTTTAAAACAATAAAAAGATGGGTATTTAATCAGCTTATTTAGATATATCAATTCTGATCTATAAAAACAAACTCAGTTGCAATTTGTGTTTTCTGGCCATGATGAAGTAATTAGTACAAGAAAATTGGTTAAAATATCTGGAAAAAACTACTTTTAGAAATTGGAAAACAGGTAAAATGGGACTATTATTCCTAAGAGTTAAAAAAAAAAAGTATGAAGCCAGCCCAATAACAGTCCAGTTGATCCACCTGACAGCAATCCCTAGACCACAAAGCAAAGAAGGGTATAGGTGTAAAAACAGTTTTTTGTTTTTTGAGGGTGGGAGGATGGAGGGTTGTTGGTGAAGTCAGCTGGTGTTTTCAGTGAAGAGTTCCACAGAGGCAGAAACAGGGGAACCACTTAATTAGTGAGCAAATACATACATACATATATATATATATATATATAGAGAGAGAGAGAGAGATATCTTTAGGGGTACCTTTGAGTCTTGGCTATACAGGACATTGTATACAATTAGAGTGAGGTTAGACAATGACAGGCAAAGAACAACTATCAAGAAGCAATTAGCCTTAGTATAACAAGTTTTATAGTGCTAGGAGGTGTTAGTTGGAGTCTCAGTTAGCCAGAGTAAAGAGACATTGTTGAAAACCCGAGTACAGCGAA
>PISX010037600.1:0-10910 GCA_004024625.1 Mellivora capensis
AAAGATTCAAAATACTATTAATTTCCTTCAAGCTCTATTATGTTTATCATCGATCACTGTGTCAGCACATTAATCACTTCTGTGGTTGCCTCAGGATTGTTGCTTAACTATCTACTTTTAATAGAACCCTGACCACTCTGGCCTTTCTCTGTACCAACAAAGACAGACCATTTCATGAGCTGCCGATTCCTTGAAACAAGTGAAGTCTTTTAATGGTCTCCTCCACGGTTGAGACTTTTTTTCAGATAATGAAAATCAAAGGCCAGAGAAGTTTGCCGAAACAAGGAGAAACATCCCTATTCTCCCACAGCCCCTGGATGCAGAGCAGTTGTTGGCACAGATGTGACAGCTGCTCTGACCCAAGGAAGCTCCTTGGCAGCCCTGTGTGCCTGTACGGGACTGACCGCTGGGCAGGCAGCTGAGATGAAAAATCAGGCCAGGTTTAATGCAGGTGGAGGCTTTGGTGTTGCCTTTCTGAGCACACAGTCCAGCACCGTAAGGAAGCTCGGCAACGTGGGCTTTGGAATCAGACTTGCCCAGTTACTCAGTACGTGATGTTGGGTAAGTTAGGTGACCATCCTGTTCTTGGTTCTTCATATCTGAAACACATTATGTCAGGCATCCCTTCAATATACGTTTATTGAACATGGCGCTAGATGCTGGGAATGTAATGGAGTTCACACACTTGGAGGGAGATAGGAGTAGACGCGTGGACACTTATCTCATCATCCCAGAAATCCCTAAGTGTGTTCAATAGGGTGAAGCAGAGCTCCATGTTATGAGAGCCCAAGGGGAGGTGAGCTTTTAGGCTGGTGAGAGCATGTGCAAACCAGCAGAGGACTAAAGGGAACAGCATTTCATCAGAGGGAGTAGAAAGTGCATAGCCTCTATACTAAGAGGAAGCATGGTGACCAGGAAGTAGGGCATGATGTAATAAGATACAGACATTGAATGTCACCCTGACCACAGTGTGGAAATGCTCTCCCTGGTGAGCTAGAGCAGATGCAGAGAGACTGAGGAGTCTCCAGGGAACTCATCTGGCTTGCTCCCTATTAGGATCGAGCAGCTGGCTCAGCACCTGAGATCGAGTAAGTGCTGGAAGAACAATTTTTTCAGTGAATGAATCATCCTGGTGATAATCGAACAGAAGAAATGGGGGGACAAAGATTCCAGAAATATTTAGGAGTAAGGAGGATGGTCACTGCTGCCTGTCCTGGGATGGGTCCTCATCTAGACAGCCCTGTGGATTGTGGCTAGGAGCCCACGTCCTGGTTCCACTGACTGTTGGCAATGCAAGGTGGCCTCCACAGGGGCTCCTGAAGCCTGTTGGCTCTGTCCACGGTTCCTTTGCCTCCAGAAGCCGAGCCAGGCCCATTCTCACTTGACCACAGAGGGACACAAGTGAGTAGGCCTTGTCACGCAAGCACATTTCAAGCCTCTGCTTACATCACACTTGCCTCATCCCTCCAGCCAAGCCGAGCTGGAGATCAGAGTGGAGGGTCATTATGAAGTCACTGTAGCTACAAGAAGGAGGGGTGATGAATGGGAGCCATAGTGAGTTTCTATTAAACTATGAGCTAACAGATTTCTTATTCTTTCTCCTCTCTTCAAATACCCAGGTTAAGAAGTTTGCTTTTTTCCTCCTATTTCCCTCATGCCCTTTCCCTTCTGGTCCCTCCAGTTTTCCCCAGCTATAACCTAGCCAATTTAAAATTAATACCCCATCATGAAAATCTTCTGGAAGTGGCATGCTATTTATAATACAAATCCTACCCCATGGTGCATTTAACCTCGAATATTATATGAGTTCATTCTCTGAGGCCATCAGCTGTATCTCTCTCATAATGTATTGTCATATTTTCTGTGGGTTATAAAGCCCACAGTGGGCATTGAGTATGTGCTTGCTGATTACAAATATCTTCCACCTTCCAGCTTTATCCTTTGTCAATGTCTTTGGAACATAAGCATCGTCATGTCCAACATATTCAGTTTGAACCCCTTGATCCTCCTCTAAAATGTTCTCGTCATTGGCTGGGTCTCAGAAAACACACACATGCCACATAATCACAATATGACAACAACATCTGAAAACTATGTAGGGCTTACTGTGTACCAGGCACTATTCTGAGTGCTGGTCTCATATCAAAATTTGAGGGTTCTACTCTCCCCCAACACACAAATTGGTTCAAATATGATGGAATTGTCTCAAGGGGGTCTCAAAACACACACTCATGCTATAAATATTATATATTTGGTAAGAAGTTTTCCACAGAAAACGAGCCTGTTTTTTACTTAACCGTATGTTCAAAGCCGTTCTGTTCGATTTTTCATACCGAAGTATTCCATCTGTAAATGGAATACTTTACTTAAGAAAGAAACCCAACATTTACAGAAAAGAGTATTTTGTACTTACAAAAGCATAAACTCAGATGGAGATGGGGGCTGATGAACACAGCCTCTGAGCCCCTGGGGACTCTAAGACTCTCTCATCTGACAGATGGAGATGAAGGGGTACGTGCTACAGCCCAAAATTGCCAAGGATTTCACAGTGCTCCCACTCTACTTTTAACCGTGCTATAAAAATTCATTTCCCGACTGGAACTTGGCTCCGAAGGTTCAAGTTTGAAAGGCTGCAGTCACACTGAGCCATACTTCTCCCCAAGTGGAAAATAACATTCTTTTTGATGTCGAGTGGGTCTATGACCAAGAGTGAGAGAGTGAGAAGAAAGAAAACTCTTTTAAGCAAATGAAAGTAAGAGGTTTTTTTGTTGTTTTTTTTTTTTTTTAATTTGGAATTCCTGGTGCACTCTTTTGATGTTTAAAAATTGCCTGCCAGGCTCTCATGGTTTATGTGCAGGTAATGGATATCTTCATTCTGGTGGTGACATTTAAGAGCATCTAGTCCTGACAGGGGGAATCTTAATAGAAGCATAGTATGGAAATATGGGTTATTTTATAATGCATGTGGAAAATACACTACTTTCTTGTTTAGAGCAGTTCTGATATCTGGTGATTTCCCACCAGTCTGAGCACTCTCTGCTCCTCCCTATCTCTCTCTCACACACCCCAAGGGCCAAAGCGATGTTGAATGTCATTTCACGCTCTCTACTCAAGAGGGTCATGGGTGAAGGTCTGTGTTCATGCAGTTGGTCCAAGTGAGAGTACAGCATGTAGTAAGACAAGTAATAAGACATTATGAGGTCTTTTAACCATCTTTGAGCCTAATAACCATGCACTAGTCCATCAAATTAAAGGACAAAAATTGACGTAGGTATTTCTCTGTTATTCAAGGTTTAAGTGGTTCCTATTATTTTTCTCTAACAGATATCACGTCAAATAACTGCTGTTTTTATAGAGCTTATATCTTCCATTTACTCCTTTCCTGTCGTCTTTCCTTCCAGATACGTTTCTCTAAGTGGGCAGACTAGGCAAACAATTAAGTTGCCATAATACAGTCATCCACAAAAGGTGTGGGCAAATTTACGATGTTGCCTGATGTAGGTTACACACACACACACGGGTGTGTTGTATTCTTTCCCATCCAATTTCACCAGCAACAGATGTTATGATTTAAACTATTTTTCTAATTTAAGTTTAACATGGTTCTCACATTTGCTCTTACATTTATTTCTTTTTCAGGTGCTGGTTTACTCCCTTTACCTTGTTTTATGTGTCTATTTTTATATTTGGTGATGGCCCATTCCCCTAGAGCATCTTTAAGCCCTTCCAAATATGTGTGAGTATTTTCAAAGGATATTATCAATGTGAACCATACTTGTCAACACAATTCATGTAAACATCTTACCTTACATGTTACCCTCTATATTTTAACCTAGTACTTTTTTTTTAGCCAATGTTGTAAAATTTTTTAATTGAATTGCTCATCAGTTTACTTCATGTCTTTTCTAATATTGAAAAAATATATTATTTCTATTTATCCAAAAGCAGGATATTTTCTGCAGATTTTTCTCTAGGAATATGCTTGCAGTAATTAAATAACCACCTTTATTTGGCAATTACTGTGTAAACTGACACATGTCAGTTTTTTCTCATATTATTACCAGATTATTACAACATTATTTATATTACAATTCATTGTACCTCTTCTTTCCCCAAAGATTGTGTAATAAAATACTGGGGTTCATTCTGCCTTGTGTATTCTACCCATTCATCCTTATTTCTATTTCTTAACAACTCCACACAACTTTTTATTATTGTTATAGGAGCTAATATTCTGTTTTCTGAAAAGGCTACATTTTGGCTCATTTTCTTCTGTTTTGAATATTCTCTACAATACCTACACAAGGAAAAGACACCAGGTTTTGTAAACATAAAGCTTACACAAGTAGGGGACCCTTTTAAGAAAGACAAGACAAAATTATAAACACGAAGGTCTGAGCTACCTGTGAAGGGCCAGAGAGATAACATGAAGAACCCTGAGCTTAGCTTGCTGAACCTTGTGGGGACCTCCCCAGTCCCACCCGTCTCACAGCCATCTTGCCATCTCATCAGTGAGTTGGTAGATCCTCATGTTACACAGTGAGAACCCTATTTACATCTTAACTGGAATCACATTGTGTCTGTAAAATAGAACACAATGTTTTCCACTTTGTTTTCTTTTTTTCACCTTTACCATATTGCTTATCCGTTCAGTAATTTATTGAGTACCTCTTCATCAATTCTGCCATTTTGCAAGGTGTTTTTTATGATAGCATCTGCTGTAAGTAATTGGATTCATTATTATTTCAAATCCCGAGTCTTTTATGAATGGGATCTTTTTTTTAACTTAATTTTATTTTTTCAGTGTTCCAAGATTTCATTGTTTATGTACCACACCCAGTGGTCCATGCAATACATGCCCTCCTTAATACCTACCTCTGGGCTCTTGATTATCAAAATGGCTTTATTTGCTAATGACTTTGTTTATTTTTTCATGGTTAGTGACTTTCCATATTTTTTTTTCTGTATATTTTTCTTACAATCATCCATTTCATGGAAGCCTAGGTATTAACCTTTTGGTTTTCAGGTAGTTTGTCTTTTAGATTCTTTTTAGAATAGATCAGGTTGTCTTGAACTAATCAGATTTTAAAATTCTAAGTGTGGTTGTTCCTTGTTTAAAACTCCCCCAGAGTCCCTTATTACCATTAATTAAAAAAAATATTTTTAATTGTTGCAGAAAACATAACATAACATTTACCATCATAACTATTTTTAGATGTACCATTTATTAGAGCTAAGTATATTCACACTGTTGTGCAACAGATCTCTAAAACTTTTTCATCTTATCAAACCAAAAGTCTGTCCCCACTAAACACTAGCTCCCCCTTCTCCCTACCCCCCAGCCCCTGGCAACAACCATTCTGGTTTCTGTCTCCATGAATCTGACTACTCTAGGGACCTCATGGAAGTCGCATTGTGCCGCATTTGTCCTTTTGTAACTGGCTTGTTTCACTTAGCATAATGCCATCAAGATTTGTTTATGTTGCACCATGTGACTGGATTTCCTTCCTTTTTAAGGCTGAAGATCACTTCCTTGTATGGGTAGACCACATGTTCATCCATTCATCTGTTGATGGATCCCCATCCCTTTGATGGAATCCCAAGTTCCCCTCCAAATCCCCAAACACTAGTCTTCTCTCCTCCAAGGCCTTGCCAAGGTTGACCTCCTTGGACCCAGGCTCCCTCTTCACTGCTTTTTTTCTGTTTGCCCCTGCCTGGGGGTCTTTTCCCATGTTTCCCTCTTCTGCTGCTAACGTTCCTCCCTATATCTTTCATTTCAAATGTCACCTCCTCACTGAGGCCTGATAACTCATTGAAGTAGAAGCCCCATCTCTGTCACATTCTACCATGCTACTGTTTTAGACTTTTATTCATCACATGAATCATAACCAGCCATTCACTTGTCTCTTAATTCCAGTGCTTGTTGTCCCTGTGTCCCTGCTAGCAGTAAGCTCCATGTGGGGTGGAGCCTTATTTAACCTACTCACTACTCTGTCTCCAAGCCCAGCTAGCCACTGGCAGGCGCTTATTAAGTATCTTTCCACTGAATTTCCTCGACATTATTTATTTTTCCTGTGTTATTGCTTTGGGGGAACTTAAAAAACAAAACAAAACATAACAGTAGTGGAGATGGTGGTTCTCTTTGTTTCATTTTTGAGCCAATGCTGTCTTCAGATGACATACCATCATGTATCATGTGGTGTTTTAAACAGATTTAAGCATTTTAAGGAAAGGATTTTTAAAATAGTTTTTTAGGGATTTATGACAAACCTCAGTATCTATTTGCAAAGTTATTCTTTGTTCATCTGTGTGAAGACAGCAGGCACCAGGGACCCTCTGGGTCAGACACCCTTGCTCCAAAGTAACAACAGTGACCTGTGCGTCACCCTGTTAAATGACTTTAATTGCTTTGGGTAAGAGGAGTCACCCTGGCGTTAAATGACTCTCTCAAATTATTTTGTTATCTATTGGAACAATTAAAAACAACAATATCTCTGACTGAAAAACGTGGTTGCTTAAAGATTGAGCTGTTTAGGAAATGCTGAACTATAGCATTTCATGTGTCTGGCCTCTTTCTTTATGGCCCTGTGCTTGGAGCTGTTCATAATTGACAGGAGGGTTAATGATCTCAGCGATGTCTTTCCCATATGTTGGCTGGCAGGACAGGAAGGCTGGTCTTAGAACCCTCACCTTATGGAACAGGCACTGGGCTGTGCTTAGCACCTTGGGTACCTTGGGCTTGCAGGGGGCATCTGTTCTGCAATCCTGCCTGTGTAGGACATACGGCATGCCATGTGGGAACCATGTCTGCTTCTGAAGTGAGTTCAGCCAAGATTGGATACTGCCAGCTCTAGGGCCCTGGACACATTGCTCAACGTCTTGTGTTTCCATCTTGCTTTCCGTGTCAAGAGAATACAAGACGTGTTCCTCAGGGGGCTTGAGGGATCAGAACTTAGGGATGGAGTGTCCAAACCAGAGGAGGAGCTCAAGAGACAAGAACTATTGTTAGTACCATCTGAACTCTGCAGTCACCTTCCCATTTTCACCTAATTAATTATACCAATGTACCCTCACCTATGTCTCTTTGACTCTGTCTCTCTCATTTTCTCTCTCCTCCCTTAAGCACTTTCAGCCATACAGAGATTTTTTTCAGTCTTATACTATCTGTGATCCTTTGGAGTCCACGCTGGAGCTGTTGTTTCAAAGCATTAGTCTCATGGAATGAATTTCAGGTTTAGTCCTATGATGCTTTAGAAGAGATCGTTGACTCTTTCTGAAATTATTCTGAAAAAGGCAGAAGAATGAAAACGGGATGTCAAGTAGTTGGACCAAAATGGAAATTTCATGTTAGTTAATGAAACTAGATTCCCTGACCCTATGGGCAAACCCTGATAAACTGAACGTGCACAGAGAAGTCTGTGTGTAGTCTTGGCTACATTTCTTTTTTTTTTTTAAGATTTTATTTATTTATTTGACAGAGAGAAAGAGAGAGATCACAAGTAGGCAGAGAGGCAGGCAGAGAGAGAGGAGGAAGCAGGCTCCCTGCTGAGAAGAGAGCCTGATGCAGGGCTCCATCCCAGGACCCTGAGATCATGACCCGAGTTGAAGGCAGAGGCTTAACCCACTGAGCCACCCGGGCACCCCTTGGTTACATTTCAAAGAAAAGATCTGTAACAAGAGACCTCAGTATAAGTGATGGGATGCTTCAGCAGAGCCCTCTCTGGGTGACAAGTCTGGTGCTTGGTGAAGGGAATCCACACTTGGTGATGGGCCCATAGGATGACAGGCTCGAGGCTCTGTGTCCTCCTCGGTGTGGACTGCCATAGCACCACAGACTGAGTGGCTTCAACAACAGACATTTATTTCCTTGTGGTTCTGGAGGCTGAAAGTCTGAGCTTAAGGTGTCATCAGGGTTGGCTTCTGCTGAGAATTCTGTCCTCAGTGTTCTGATGGTTCTTTTTCCTTCTTCACTTGGTCTTTCCTCTGTTCTTGTCCATGTGCTAACCTCCTCCTCTTGTGAGGACATGGGTCATATGGGATTGGGATCCACACTAATGGCCTCCTCGACCTTAATGACCTCTTTAAAGACCCTGCCTCCAGCTCACACTCTGAGGCTCTGGGGATTTGGACTCCAACATATGAATTTGGTGGGGGGGCACATAATCCTTCACATAACAGATGGGTTTTCTTACCTATTTTGGTCCTCTGTGGCTTCTTTGGGCTCTTTTTTATTCTCTAACCTACAGAGCAAAGTGGCCTCTGGTTGAAGGATTTGTCACTCAAATAAGCCATCACCCAGAAATGGTGGGGTGCTTCAGCACTCGGCCCAACTTTAAATCACCGGTTCCTGAAGTTGGGCATTCCAAAGTCTTTTTCCTTTGTCTAGCACTGATTTCTCCTATATTATCTATAACTGGGATTTACTTATTTTTCTAAGTGGGGTAATGCTTCTATATTTTGTAGTATTTTATGGTTTATGAGCACATTTTAAATATATATATGCTTTTGACTCTGACAAACAAAGTAAACCCTAGCATCCGTGTGTATGAATTTATTTCAGTTTCTTGGATTGAAGCCATGACAATGCAGAGAAGGGTTTGGTTTTTTTATTTTGTTTTGTTTTATATTTCACATAGACCCAGATTATGTTGAGCAGGTAGCCTGATCTGTTTTCTAAATTAAGCTAATAAAGGTAAAAATGTTGGAAAATAAAACATACATGTCCTTAAATGACTGAAGATATTATACATGTTCACAAATAATCCACACTGAAAACCCAGGTCAATATTGAAAGCTGAGCAAAGAAAAACAATAAAAAATGAGGGGAAAAAATTGTCCAATATTGCTGTAGACTCCAAAAGGTGGACCTTGATTTGGGGGAAATCAGAAAATGCCACCCTCTGAAATAGAAGCCGGAAGTGATTGATATAAAATAAATGAGCTATTAAAAGTATAATAAAGAAACACTACGAATAATTCTATGTCCACAAATATGATAATCTAGATGAAATGGACCAGTTCCTTAAAAGACACAATTTGTCAACACTCACAGAAGAAAAAATAGATCATCTGCATAGGCCTGTATTTATTGAAGAAACTGAATCGATCATTAAGCTTCCAAAAAAGGAAGTGCCAGGCTTAGGTGGATTGACTGGTGAACTCTACCAAATATTTAAGGAAGAAATTATACCAATTCTCTACGATCTGGTTCAGAAGACAGAAGCAGAGAGAATATGTTCTAATTCATTCTCTGAGGCCATCATTCTCTTAGTACCAAAGATGAAGACATTATAAGACAAGAAAACTTCAGAGCAATATCTCTCATGGACACAGATGCAAAGATCCTTAACAAAATATTGGTGGGTCAAATCTCATAATTTATAAAACTTATTATATACACAACCAAGTGGGATTTATCCCAGGTATGCAAAATTAGTTCAACATTCAAAAATTGATGGAAGCGATCATGTCAACAGGCTATTCCTGGGAACCTGCTGTATGCACTGTATATATAAGCCACCATACTGGATCGTTTCCAGCATGTTGTAGAGACCCAGTGGTGTTTCTGGCAGTGTTGGCTGTGGTTACTTCTGTGACATAGCAGGTATTTCTTTCAGAGCAGCACTGAGTGATGCTCAGGCTTGGGGATGGTGTCCTTTTCCTAGAGAGTCCAAATGCTTAGTAAAGTTGAAAGGCTCTGAGAGGTCTCACCAAGAAATCAAGCAAATCCTAATTAATTCGTCTAATCCAGTGTACAGGAGATGTGATGGTGGGGCTCTCTCTGTAGGGTCACATTCATAGCAACTGAGCATGAGCCTTTGACATTCATTATCTCCTTTAATCCTTATGCTACCTTATAGAATTTGTAGCCAGTGGTACCCATATTTTACAAATGATGGAACAGAATCTACCAGAGAGGAAAAACATCACTGGATGAAGCAACAGTAGGAACTGGGTCTGAGTCTCAGTAGCCAGACACAGAGGCCACACCCTATACATTCCCATATGGTGACAATCGTGGGCTCTTCTTGGAGATCTCCAGTTCACATGGGAGACACATCCCAAGAATGGAGATGAATAAATAGAGCTTCCAGAGCTGGATAACAGTATTTCTTAGGATCACCCAGCCTCTTCTTCCCCTCTGGTCAGACTCACTAATGAACCTATAGCAGAAACCTGGAAGGCAGCAGGAGGGTGAGCACGGGGGACCTGGCAGTGGCTGAAAGCTACGATCAACGAGGAAGCCGTTTCCTGAATCTGGATTGTTGTATGGCAAGGCTGTCTGAGCAACGTGGTGGCCGTTAGGACAGGGGAGCATGCCTCTCGCAGCCACTTGGTGTGGGGAGTCGGGAACGACCCTGCACACCATGTCTCGCTTCCTCCCTGCTGTCTCCCTCCACCCCCCTCAGGTCAGTTGGCCAACAGGAAGCCCAAAGGCAGAAAACCTGTAAGTGCAATCCATACTGAGCTTCCTTCTAGCTTCATTTTCCCCCAAATTACTTACAAGCCAGCATCATTTATTATATAATTCTTCTTTTCCCTGAAGGGAGTGCTTATTGGTTATATATTAAATTCTAATATATAATAATTCTATTTTTGTTTATTCCCGTGTGCTGTAGTATGTCTTTTTTTTGCAAATATAAATAAATCTTTATTATTTATTTTATTTTTTTTTAATTTCTTTTCAGCATAACAGAATTCATAGTTTTATACCACACCCAGTGCTCCATGCAATGCGTGCCCTCCACAATACCCACCACCAGGCTCCCCCAACCTCCCACCCCCCACCCCTTCAAAACCCTCAGGTTATTTTTCAGAGTCCATAGTCTCTCATGGTTCATCTCCCCCCCAATTTCCCTCAACTCCCTTCTCCTCTCCATCTCCCCATGTCCTCCGTGTTATTTGTTATG
>PISX010037601.1:0-10919 GCA_004024625.1 Mellivora capensis
TTGAGGCATGGTCTGGAACTTAAACTAAAACAAGATCATCAGTCCAGAAAAAAATTGGTTTAAAGTTGTGATTCCAAAAGAATACTACGGTTTCATTAAGTACTCAAATTATACTGACTCAGATCCCATAGTCTTGATTTCCAGAACTTAGTTTCACCACTACTTCCTCTACCAGCAAGTGTTCCCCCTAATTAAATAACCTCAAAATTTCTCCTATTCTAGTCCAGTTCCTATAATATTGTTTCTATAACCTGTTGCCACTCCTGGACACAAGTCTCCCACAATAGGGGATTATGGGTGCAACTACCTCCTGATGATGTTAGCGCCTCTCCTTTACTAACCCTTTCCCAATTCTGCAAAACAGTCCTGAGAGCAATCTTTTCCCAGAAGAACTGACTTTAGAAATAGCCACTGCCTTTAGGGAAAAGCAGATCCTCCCTATAAAGGGATTCATCTTCCCTTACAGTTCCATAGAGAAAGCTGAAGTATACAGAGTTTAATAAGCCAATACCAGAGCATGTTTTGCTATTTTGTCTAAATCTAGGGAATTGAGAGTATAGTTTATGTTAAGATGACAGAGTCCCATTGAACTCTTCAGTTTCTCCTTTCATTCAAAGTTGCAGAACTGGACTTTCCCTTGCCCTTGGAGTTTCTGTTCCCAAGCCATTGTGAGCAATGTGGTAAAAATGCATAAAACTCATCTTTCTCAAGAGCAAAAATAACTAATAATAAAAATAGTAAAGTCATAGGATACTTTAAACTCACACTTCTAAATATTTTTAATAGAAACAATCTTTAAAGTTGAAACTAACAAAACTGTTATCAGCTCATGTCTCTATAAACACACAAAGTAACATAACTGATTGAACATTTCCAGGTTCAAATATCTGTTTTAGTTGAGGATATTTAATTTGCATTTATATAACTTTGAGGGCCACAAACATTGTGTGTTCTTTATTTGTTTTATTGCAAACAAAATTTATCACCTAAAACAGTCACCCTAAAGATATATTCAAACCTCATATTTTTTAAAATTACCCTCTATTTTAAAAGACAGTGGATTGGGGCGCCTGGGTGGCTCAGTGGGTTAAAGCCTCTGCCTTCGGCTCAGGTCGTGATCCCAGGGTCCTGGGATCGAGCCCCGCATCAGGCTCTCTGCTCCATGGAGAGCCTGCTTCCTCCTCTCTCTCTGCCTGCCTCTCTGCCTACTTGTGATTTCTGTCTGTCAAATAAATAAATAAAATCTTTGAAAAAAAAAAAGACAGTGGATTTTTTTTTCTTATGATTGAGACTGTCTTAAAAAATTATAGGGTCCAGATTCAATTACAACCCCCAACTGAGTATTGAAAGCAAATCTATAAGATGAATCCTAGAGTCAGGCTCTCTAAGTAAAGATGAGAACAGGACATTGGAAATCCAGAAGCATCAAGCAAAAGAAGAGACAGAAATATGTGGCCAGGAACCCAATCATTTGGAGATGTGATGTGTCATGACAGCAACTCAGCTGCTACAGAACTGGAAACTATAAATGTTACTTGTGATGCCAGAGTACTGAAGGAGGTCCTTCATCAGAAGACACAGAGTCCTGGTTACAGACAACTAAGTTATCATGGCCAGGGCAGAGTCAGCCACAAATTTAGTGTGAAGCTTCATTTTCCAAAGGTCTGACTGGTTTCATATCTGGCCATACCTGAAGCTCAAACCACAGGCAGAGACTGTGCAGAGGGACAAGAATCTAAGGAGAACAAGAAACTACGATGTCTTCTCATGTTAATATTCTGCCTTAGAAGTCAAAGCTCTCTACCCATTTTCAAGAGCTTCAACAACATAGTCCAAATACAAATTTTCTTATATATTACGTTTAATAAGTGCAATTAAAATGCATCTTCTAAATCACTTCCTTATATTAAAATAGGCTCTTATTAGATTTAGATTTCTTATTTAAGGTCATGACATTAGTTTCTGTACTTCCTTGCTGTCGGAGTATTATAAATGCAATTTTCATGGATAAATCACGCTGTGTAACTCAGGCAGAATGTTTTACTATCGCCCAAGGTAGAACTGTGAGTCTTTCATAGCAGTCAACCTAATTATCTTTTATTTTTATTCTTCCCATCAAAAGGGCACATTCATACCTTTAAAAAGAGCTTATTAAAATAGACTTCTTACATTTACATATTTCAATAATACTGTACATACTGTGAAAAAGCCAATAATATTACTGTAGCTCCTGTTAAAATTATTAACTATTTTTATAAGCAAAACTGTCAAAAATATTTCATTTGGGATAAAAAGCTTTGACCCTGTTGTCTCCTAGTAGGCAACTTTATTTTGTGGCAACTAACATTTGTGCTTCAGTCAGTCACAAGTACTTGCAGTCCATCCTTCGGTTACATTCATCCATATAATGGGGCAGCAAAGACAGCATGAAGAAATGGAATTTAAGGTAAACTTCAAACCTCATTAAATCAAGAGCTTCATAATACTTTCCTAACCAAATATTGGACAGGTTTGACTATGTAAGTTTCTTTTCTTCTTCTAGAAGATTCTAAAGAAGAGTGGCCCAAAATGGAAAATGGCATTAAGGATATATTATCAACTGGGAAATTAGTCTATTTTCAGTATTTAGAATAAGATAACATATACACTGAGTAAAGGCAAATAAAGTAATAAGATGATGTACTTATTGTTAAAACATAGTAACCCACATTATAAGCCAGATCAGAAACAAGGAAATGTTCTCCTTATAAGAATAGTTTCCAGGATTTGTCTATTACCAAACTATCTAAATTTAACTAAGGAAAGAATATGCCAATCAAAGGAACAGAGAAGTAGGCACCTGGTCAGCATTAGAAGTCTAGAAAAAGAAGTCACTGTGAAAATACTGTCTTTGCCCTTTTAAACACTATCTAGAGACCATTAGACAGCAGACTTTAAATATTCTCAGTAGCAATACCTGTGTGAAACTAGCTAAGATGAACATTATTAAACACATACATCACTTCTAACTTTTTTTTTTTTTTTTGCTGATTTGTATAGTCTAGTAAACACTAAGGATATCTGTGGTAGCTTTACATGTTTTGAATACTCATCTGTACTTATTGATTCCTATAATTTCTTATATTTTTATAGTCCTATAAAGTTGGAATTTCCAATATTATGAGTCATGGCTTCCAAAGGTAAAAGTTAAAATTCAGATTCTCAGACTTCTGAATTGTAAAGAGCTCAGAAGTCATCACTTTGTTCCCTATAAAAAGACAAAGCTAAACAAACTGCAAATCAATGGCCCTTCTTTTACCATTAGAGAATACACATTACATGGTGAAACATCACCCCAAAATCTGGGAATATAGGGGAAATGAGCAAACACAGCCAATATCAATTAACCTGAAACCATAGCCACTGGAGCCAGAAACGGGTAAGAAAACTTAAAGGGAATTTGATGAATTTTGAGAAACTGCATGTAGTAGACCAAACTGAAAATGAACATGTCCTGAACAGGAGACCTAGAGGAGGTTCACATTCATGGGATTCACATCCAGAAAGTCTACGTTTCATGTGAAGATACAAGAAAGATCCCACTCTAGATCTGACTTTATGAAATATGCCCAGAGTTTTCTCTATAATAAAGGCCGGCTATCGAGGAAAAAGACATTACCAGACTCTTCACAGCTTAGGAAGGGCATCGTCTCCACTCCAGCCACACATACTTAAAGGATAAGAAAAAAAAAGTCTGAAAATTACAGTCTAGGGACACAGGACAACTAAAAGACTAAGATTAAAATTTTTAGAATTGAAGAATGCTTCCCCTTCTCTGTATCTTACCAGCACACAGAAGGAGCTCTGGTATAATAACTAGTTTTATAAATAACTATATAAAATATGTATAAACTATATATGGTTTTCTCATTCATAATTAATTAAAAGATAATGGCTTGTTTAAAGTAATAATAGTGATGAAGTATTTGGGTGATTATAGCATAGAGATAAATACAATGAATGAAGGTAATAAACTGGGAATACTCAGTTATAGGGTATCTACATATATGTCTTGCCTCCCTTGTGGTCCAAGCATGTAGTGGGATCCACCTCACTGTTTTTCTGTGGTTCTACTCTTCTTCCTCCCTTTAGTTTCTCTTTCTCCCTATCCTCTTTTTTTTTTCCCCTACAGTCCTAATGCACTTTTCATGCTTACTTTCCCTGACGAGCATTATTCTTATTCATCAGCAAATATTTACTGTTTGACTAATGTGTGTGTCAGGTATTTTGCAAGGTTTTAGATTTTGAAAGAACAATAAAACATAATCTAACAGGTACTCTGGTATGTATTTTCTCACACACCAATGTGCTTCAAATAGTACACTCGTGCTCTTATGTGACACAAGAATAAAGGTTTTGGTACAACATGCCCAGGTCCAGGATGAAACATGCGTGATGGTCACTGGTCAAGAAAACAAGCAGATTAAGCATGCTGAACAACGAACTGCAGAAGGAAAGGTCAGGAGAACTGTACCATGAATTATTATACAAACAGAAGTTCCAGGCTATGCCACTAAGAAGATAGGAGGACAAGGGGTCTTTTCAGAACATAAAGGAAGGGCTAGTCTAGGAGTAAAGGTACAGACATTACAAATTTGTAGAAAATAGAATATATTGGTCAAGGATACAATGTCTTTTTAATGAACAAACCCTCCCAGAGAACTTGTAAAATATGACATATATTTTATATACTTGAAATTGTTGAATCATCCAAAACATTTAAAAACTGCTCTTAAAATTATCCTATTTGGGGGAGGTAAAGATATTTTCACACAGTATTTTTTTAATGCAGAAATTTCCAATTCTCAAAAGCTGTCATAATGCCAAGTGAAGAAGTTATTCATCCATGAAAGTCTCCTTTGTTAAAAAACAGATCGCATTATTTATACAATCTGAATGTTTAATGAATGCATACAAATTCAAATGTCAATGTAGATAAACTAAAATTACATTTCTATCAAGGAAGAAAGCCTTTCCAATAAAGAACAAGACTTTTGTTTTAAGGTGAAAAAGTTGAAGTCTGAATCCTAAATTGTTTTTTAAAAACTAAATGACAGGGAAGTATATGAACGTTTCCTTAAAGGTTATCTTAAATATAAATGTGAAACTGTATCTTTAAACAATGAATGGTGTAGACATTTCATTTTGTAGTTTAGAGAATAAATTAAAATAATATATCTTTATCCCATATCATGAGAAAACATGGTAAAAACATTCTATAAGGATAATAAATGCAATTTAAGAATTTCACCTATGTATGCAGACTGAAGCAGCATGAGCTTTAATGACTCAGACTCTTATCAATAACATTTACCATTCATAGAAGACTTGTCATTCATAGAAGAATATGGCCATAACAAAAGATTCTTGAAATTATATTTCATCTGTGTATGAAACTTTTTTCTAACAAAATCTTATGTTCAGGTTTGTTATTCCAGATATTTACTCCTCTGGAGGTCACATGAAATGATCAGTTTCTCTCAATTTTTTCCTATTATACTGGCTCAAGGAAAGACGTTTTATGAAACCATTTTCAAAATATTTCCCAAATAACAAGGAAGACACATGGAAGGGAAAGATTTAGTTTCAATGTCTTCACAAATGCTTCCCAGCAAGTTTACTCTTTCTGTAGACAAACCAAATTGGCATTAACAGTATGCTATCTGGTGAAATTGTTCTGCCCCTTTGGGCCTATTCTAGCTGTTATTTTCTAAATAAAATTTCCACCACTGAGGTATTTTTGATAAAAGAGTCAACAAAGAGTCAACAAAGACTTTGGTGGTATCTGTAAACTGAGCTTTATTAGATATAAAGGGGTGATAGGAAAAGCTTGAGGGAAAAGGAGTCAGAAACTCTCCCTTACCATTTTTCTCACACACAATCTGCCCAATGTTGTTTGAAAGAATCATTAATCATCATTGACATATAAATCCCAGCTGCTATGCATCCTGGAGGAAGATGCTACTTAGTTGTCCACTTGAGAAGTTGCTCAAGTGCAAATCAATACATATGATTTGTAACATCTGTATTTGTGAATTTCATTTGGAGGCCACTGTGATTCTTTCAGATGCAAGAAACAGCAACTTCAATTAAAAATGAGAAAAAAGTAAAAGGTAATTTATTAATATAACCAGAAATAATAAAGACAGTTCTGGGTCTGGGGACTTGAATGATGTCACAAGATGCAGTCCATGTCCAACAATTTATGATTATTTATGTTGGCTTCATCCAGAATAGTAACCTGACAGGCCACCAAAACAGAGAGTCATGATCTCTCACCCAATTCCAAGGCTTTCTCTAGTTTATAAACTCAGAGTCTCTTGAATGAGAAGAAGGCAGATACTCCTCAAAAAAAATTATATCATATAAAATCTTATTCTCATTTTCTACAAAGGAATCTGCAGGTACTTACCAGAAAAATTCCACTTTGGTCCATCAGGACCAAACCTGTTAAACAATCAATAAGTAATATCACATTCCTTAAGGACAGAATTGATTTGAGCCACATCAAAGATTCGAGAGATGAAGGTATTCACTTCTCCTGTTTCGACCACAGAAGAGTGATGGATCTTGGACTATGAGAATGGACTACTATAAACTTATAAATCCTAGAAGGCATACTGAATACTCCATTCAATAAAGGTAAAGTACATTGTTTTCAAGCCCACATGGAAAAATCACAAAGACAAAAGACAATTTTTAAAAAGTATCCAATTTAAAAAATGATATAAAGTGTGTTCCCAGTCTACAATGGAATTAAACTAAGTATATCAATAATAGAAGACAGCTGGACAATCTCTAATATTTGGATATTTAAAAAAACACTAAAAATAACACATGGGCAAATGAAAAAGTCTCAGGATAATTTGGAAATTTTTTTTAACTAAATGGAAGTACAATTTATCAAAATCTATAAGCTACAACGAAAGCAGTGATTAGAAATATGTTTATAGTGTTAAGTGTATGTACTAAAAGGAAGAAATACTTAAACTCAGTATCCTAAGCTTCTATCTTAGGAAATAAGAGACAGAAGATCAATTTAAGCCTTGTATGTATTAAAAGGAAGAAATACTTAAACTCAATATTCTAGTTTCTACCTTAGGAAACAAGAGACAGAAGATCAATTTAAGCCTTAAATAAGCAGAAAGAAAGAAAGAAAGAAAGAAAGAAAGAAAGAAAGAAAGAAAGAAGCAGAAATCACGGAAATCAAAAATAATTCATTATAAAAAAGCAGCAATATCAATGTTGATTCTTTAAAAGATCAATAAAGTTGATAAATTTCAAGCCAGACTAATCTTAGGGGGAAAAGAAACAAATTATCAATATTAGAAATGAAAGAGGGACCATCCTTACTGATCACATAAACATTTAGGATAAAAAAGGATACTGCATAAAACTCTATCTGTACAGATTTGACCACTTAGGTCAAATGAGTCAATTATTTGAAAGACACAAACTATAAAAACTCAAGCAAGGAAAAATATATAATCTAAATAATTATATACCTATTTTTAAAATTGATTAATAGGGGCACCTGGGTGGCTCAGCGGGTTAAGCATCCGCCTTAGGCTTGGATCATGATCCTGGGGTCCTAGAATTGAGTCCACGTTGGGCTCTTTGATCAGGGGAGAGTCTACTCCTCCCTTTCCCCTCTGCTCATGCTCTCTCTCTCTCTGTCAAATAAATACAATCTTAAAAAATAAAATTAATTAATAATCTTCCAAAAGATAAAGTGTGGACCCAAATTGGTATCATTCACACATTCCACCAAATGTGTAAAGAAGAAATGACACCAGTTCTCTAGAATCTTTTCCAGAAAAATCAAAGTAGAGAGTACATACACTTCCTAACACATTCATTGAATACATTATTCCTCTAATAATGAAACCAGAGAAAACACTACAAGAAAGGAAAATTAGAGACAAATAATTTTCATGAATGCATGAATGGAGATGCTAAAGTCCTCAACAAAATATTAATAAGCTGAATTCAATAATGTACAAAGAATTATGAATCATAACCAAATGGGATTTATCCCAAGGAGAAAATGCAAGTTCAACATTCAAAAAGTTAACCTGTCATATCAACAGATTAAAAATAAGTCATGGGGCGCCTGGGTGGCTCAGTGGGTTATGCCCCTGCCTTTAGCTCCGGTTGTGATCTCAGGGTCCTGGGATCGAGCCCTGCATCGGGCTCTCCGTTCAGCAGGGAGCCTGCTTCCCCCTCTATCTTGGCCTGCCTCTCTGCCTACTTGTGATCTCTCTCTGTCAAATAAATAAATAAAATCTTTAAAAAAAAGAAAAAAATAAATCACATAATTTGAGAAAGGAAAAAGCATTTGAAAAAAATAATACCCATTTATGAAAAAACTATCAGCCAACTAAGAAGAGGAATCTACTTCAACTTGATAAAGAATACCTACAAAAATATTAGAGTTGACAGCATACTTTCTGGTGAGAAACTGGGCACTTTTCCACTAAAATTAGAAACAAAGCAAATGTGTCCTCTCTTACCACTCCTACTCAACATTATCCTAGCCACTACAATAAGAAAAGGAAATAAGCATTATACAAATTGGGAAAGAAGAAATAAAACTTCCTTTGCTGGGAGATTACATAACTGTCTTGAGAAAAAAATCCAAAGACTCTCTAATTCCTGGCACTAATACAAGTATAGAAAAGTTGCAAGACACAAGGTCAATCTAGAAAAATCAGTTTTTTAATATATACTAGAAAGAAACGATTGGAATTTGAAATTTAAATATATATATATTTAAATTTATATATATATATGTATAAATTTAAATATATATATATATATTTAATTTAAATACCACCAGCAAATAATATACATAGGTATAAAGCTAACAAAATATCTATAGGCTTTCTATGCAGACTATAAAACTGATGAAAGGATCAAAGATTTAAATTAATGGAAATATATTCTGTGTTCCCAGATATATTACAATATCAGTACTTTCCAACATGATCTAAAGATTGATTAAAACTCTAATAAAAATCCCAGCAAGCTATTTTATAGCTAACAAACTGATTCCAAAGTTTACATGGGAAGACTAAAGACTTAGAAAAACTAACATAATCCTGCACAAAGTTGGCAATCAAGACAGTACAGGATTTGCAAAAGAACAGATACACAATTCAGTGGAACAGAATCAAGACCCCAGAAATAAACCCATACAAATATAGTCAACTGATCCTTGAGAAAAAAGCAAGGCGAGTAAAAGGAGAAAATACAGACTTTGCAACAAATGGTGCTAAAGCTATTATACACTACATCCAAAAAAAAAAAAAAAAAGAATGTATAGCTCAAAAAATATCAAAGACCTGGGGCACTTGGGTGGCTCAGTTGGTTAAGCATCTGCCTTTGATTTGGGTCATGATCCTAGGGTCTTGGGATTGAGTCCCATGTCTGCATTTGGCTCCCTGCTCAGTGGGGAGTTTGTTTCTTCCTGTCCTTCTGCCCCTCCACCCACTTGTGTGTGCTCATTCACACATGCAAGCTCAGATGCCCTCTCTCATTCTCTCTCTCTCTCTCAAATAAAGAAATTATTTTAAAAGTGTATTAAAGATTAAATGCAAAATGCAAATCTATAAAACTTCTATGAGAAAATGTACATGACCACTGGTTTAGTAATGAGTTTTTTGATGAAACATCAAAACCAAGACTAATGTAAAAAAAACCTGATATGTTGGGTTTGTTTTAATTAAAAAATTCTGTGAAAAACATTAAGAGAATGAAAAGACAAGCAACAGTTTGGGAAAAAATATTTGCAAAACACATTATCTGATAAAGTACTTATCTCCAAGAACTCTTACAAGTCAACAATAAAAATATACGTGATCCAATTTTTTTATATTTTATTTATTTATTTGACAGACAGAGATCACAAGTAGGCAGAGAATTGGGCAGAGAGAGAGAGGGGGAAGCAGGCTCCCTGCTGAGCAGAGAGCCCCATGCAGGGCTCCATCCCAGGACCCTGGGATCATGACCTGAGCCGAAGGTAGAGGCTTTAACCCAATGAGCCACCCAGATGCCCCAAGTGATCCAATTTTTAAATGGGCAAAATATCTGAAAAGAAAAAGCATCAAAGATACACCAATATTAATTAAGTATATGAAAAGATGCTTAAAATCATTTGTACTTAGATAATTACGAATATGAAAACTACAATGAGGTATCAATACACAACTATAAGTATAGTTAAAATACAAAACAAAACCTATCAATATCAAATATTGGTGAGGATGTGAAGCATAAGGAGCTCTCATGAAAAATGATACAGCCACTTTGAAATACAGTTTTCATTTTCTTACAAAGTTAAATTTAATCTTACCATTCAATTCAGTAATCACAACTTCACTCCTAGTCATTGACCAAACTGATCCAAAAACAAGTTTACACAAAAATCTTCCTTCATGTAAATGTCATAAGAGTTTTATTCAGAATTTCCAAACACTAGAAGCAGTGAAACTGTCCTTCAATAGGGAATAAACAAATTGTGGTACCTCCATGCAATGAAACACAATGCAGCAATATAAAGAAACTAGCTATAAAACCACCTACCAACTTAAATGAATTTTAAATACACATTAATAGATTGAAGAAACCAGTCTTAAAAGCCTACCTACTTTATGACTCTGATTAAATGATGTTCTACCATCAAATATTGTGAAAATGTCTATGCTACCTAAAGCAATCTACACATTTAATGCAATCCCTATCAAAATCCCACCCATTTTTTTTCAAAGAAATGGAACAAATAATCCTAAAATTTATATGGAACCAGAAAAGACCTCGAATAGCCAAAGGAATATTGAAAAAGAAAGCCAAAGTTGGTGGCATCACGATTCCGGACTTCA
>PISX010037602.1:0-10909 GCA_004024625.1 Mellivora capensis
CCTGGTGGTGGGTATTGTGGAGGGCACGCATTGCATGGAGCACTGGGTGTGTTGTAAAACTATGTATGAATTCTGTTACGCTGAAAAGAAATAAAAAAAAAAAGGGCACCCAAGTGCGTTAGTGGGTTGGGCAGCTGACTCTTGATTTTGGCTCAGGTCATGATCTCGAGGTCCTGGGATTAAACCCACCTCAGACTGCGCTCAGTGGGGAGTCTGCTTAAGGATTCTCTCTCTCCCTTTCTCTCTCCCTCTCCTCCTCAGACACATGTGCACACTCTTTCTAAAATAAATAAATAAATCATTTTTAAAAAAGAGCGATGATTAAGGTCATGGGTTGTCAAATCAGGCTGCCTCTATTTATGAGGTGCACAGGACTTAATGAGTTGGAAAGTGTCGGGCATATAGGAAGCATGAATTGTTAGCTGCAGTTGGCTCCCTTTATTTGTCTTCATAAGCTCAGTCATACCATAGTACATCACTACCAAGTTAGGAGACTGGAGCCCTGATGTTAGTCTTGGCCTTTTTGCTGATCTGCTATGCAAATCATGCAGTCTTTACCTCTAAAATGAAGATAATTCTGTATAGCTAACTTTCTTCCCAGGATAATTATAAGAATCATATGAAGTCATTTAAGGAGAATTAATTTATAAAGTGCTCATTTAATTAATGTATAAAATGCAAATCATTGTAATAATAAACATAATTATTAAACATGATGATAAACATAATAACAGTATACATTATTATGCTTTCCCTAATAGACTAAATTCTTTATCAAGCTAATCCTGTTGTTATTTGTGTCTGTTGGTATACTGAGTAATTTCTTGTATATAATCAGTGCTTGGTAAATGCCCTGGGGGACAATTTAATTGAAATACTCTAGGGGCACCTAGATGGCTCAGATGGTTAAGCGTCTGCCTTCAGCTCAGGTCATGATCCCAGGGTACTTGGATCAAGTTCCGCATCAGGGTCCCTGCTCGGGGCCTGCTTCTCCCTCTCCTTCTGCTGCTCCCCCTGCTTGTGCTCTCTCACTCTCTCTGTCAAATAAATAAAATTAAAAGAAATGGTTTAAACTTTGCAATATTATAAAATACCTGAATATTATTTGGTTTTCCTGAGAGGATGCTATGGACTATTTAGAATATAATATCAATAATCTATTTGGTTTATTTTGACAAAGATAACCTAGATAATATTTACCATTGTAAATATTTACTAAGGTATAAATACTATAGCTCCTCAGAGTGATAGTTTACAACCTTAACATACATATATCTTTATGTATATATAAGTTTTAGGGCACCAAGAATTAAATTAGTAGGTATTATCAATAATAAACTTGTGAAAGCAGATATAAACACTGGTTCAATTCTTACATTATTTTCTTTGGAGATCTGCTTCGCAAATGAGAAATGTTTAAAGACAAAAATGGAATATGGAAAAGGCTTCCATTCAGATAGGTCTGTTTCTATCTTATACTCTCACACACATTGACTTTGTGACATTGTCTCTGATGGAGCTAGAGCTTTGCCATTACCTGTCCCCAAGGAAGCCCACTAAATAGAGTACAGAAAGAAAAGAGCATTAAATGACCAATACCCTATGAATAGAAGAAAATGACTCCATCACTGATGAAAACAAATCTTTATGTGCTTTATCTTTATTTTTAACAAACAGGACCATTTTGTATTTGTTAAGCAGAAAGTCATTCACAAGGACGCCTGGGTGGCTTACTCTGTTAAGTGTCTACCTTCAGCTCAGGTCATGATCCCAGGGTCCTGGGATGGAGTCCCACATCTGGCTCCTAGCTCAGCTGGGAGTCTGCCTGTCCCTCAGCCTGCTGCTCCTCCTACTTGTGCTCCCTCTCTTTGACATACAAATAAATAAAATCTTAAAAGAAAAAGTCATTCACTTTAAGATTTTGATAGTAAGTTTGACACAGATTAGCCTATAGTATAAAATGACTTGAAGTTCTATTTAAAAAAAGGTATCTAAATTATGAAGTGAAACTTCTTCACGATGAACTTTTTTTTTTAAGATTTTGTTTATCTATTTGACAGACAGAGGCCACAAGTAGGCAGAGAGGCAGGCAGAGAGAGAGAGGGGAAGCAGGCTCCCTGCTGAGCAGAGAGCCCAATGTGGGGCTCGATCCCAGGACCCTGGGATCATGACCTGAGCTGAAGGCAGAGGCTTAACCCACTGAGCCACCCAGGTGCCCCTTCACGATGAACTTTTGAGAACCGAGTCCAGTTGCTGCTTGTCCTGATTGTCCCCTGGAGGGTTCAGCACAGTGCTGCACAATGTCAAATCTGGAGAGACAAGGAAGTGTGGGTGGAAGCAGAGATGGGTGGTTGTAGCTAAGTTTTTATGTTTCAAGCTGATATGACTAACCTTCAGGAATGGAGAGTTGACACTGTAATGGCACACTGATTTCTCTGTGGCTCCACACGTCTTCAGATAGGGCATGCTTAGGAATCCTCTGTGATAACCTGAGAGTGTCAGGATGTGATGAGTCTGTCATAAAAGTGATGGCTGCCCAAAAATGCCCCTGTTCTACACCCACATTTATAGGGGCCACATTACAATCTGAGGCCAGAGCCAGGCAGCTCTCAGGAGGACATGTCAGAGGGGCCAAGTCTAGTTCAAGGTAATGGGAACAAGTCAGAGGAGAAACTAAGCTTGGGTGGTTTCATACCTCCCCCTGATTAATCCTTACCAGGACTTACAGCATTCAGATAGTTCTAGCATCTCAGAGAAAGTTTTCTTTTTCAGGGGCACAGTCTTACTTTCTAAGGGTGAAAAACTGTATATATGTTTCTGACTCTGGTTAGTGTAATGTCTCTCTCATGGGTGGTTTGTAGCTCACCTTGGGGTGTTATTTTGATATTAGCATATAACAACACCCTGCTATGGTTTTGCTGTGCTCTGGTTGCTATGTGACATTGTGAGGTTTCTGTTGTCCTTATTTGCTCTAATTTCTTTGTGAAAATAAGCAGTGCCACTCAAGAGAAGTTATGCTTCTTCTCTAAAATAAAGTTTTGATCCCAGAATGTTTTTATTGCTTGTATAATTTAAAGCAGTGCCCTTCAACCGAAATTGCACATTTGTCTAGTTTAACTGAGGTTTTTTTCTGTTTGAAGCTAGACTAAGCTTAGTATTTGCCTATTTGTGGTAATAATTAAACCTAGGCTTTGTATTTTTGAGGACAATATTTCTTGGTCTTATTTTACTGATTCTTTTATTTTAGTAGTGTCAATTTCAGCTCTTCTGTGATCATTGTCTTCCCAAATTCTTTTTAATTCCCATTTAGCATGAATCCTTTTGTTCTGAATTTCATAAATTTTCAACTGAAATTTCAGTTTGGAACATTTCGTGGATTTTAGAAAAACAATTTTCAATCATTTCATTTACTTTTACCCCTTTCTGTTCTCAGTACACTATTCAAATACTATAGTCTGTTCCTTGTATTTTGTGCCATCTCAGGTTTTATTGTTGAAATCAAAAGAATTAACCATTAAAACACTTTTATATGTGAACATTATCTGCTTCTGTCGAGGTGACCTGCATTCATGCATAATGAGTGACCATTATTAGAATTCTTTTTTGTACCTTTTAAAGCATGTTGTTACCTTGTTGCCTTTATTCATCTTTAATGATCTGAATCTATTTACAAATTATTAAATTATTCATGTGAATAGTTACTATGATGTTTATTGATAAAGTAGTTTTTTAACCAGTGTTTCTTCTCAATTAGAATTTAAAAACTAGGCAACAAACCAAATAACAAACCAACGGTCTACCTGTGTTTACTCATTTAAAACCAGTAAGTCTTCAGCCTATCCTGAACCAGTTTCTTCTTCCGAGAGCTCTAGAAAAAATTAGCATAAGTAAAAACTGAGTTACCAACTCTGACCATTTGCTTGTCTCGGGTATTGGCACTTCATCTTTTTATTTCTAAGTTTCTGGGTTATTTGAAAATGGTTCCCACAGTTGAGGTTTGTGGTTATTGACATCCTAGAGTTGAAGTAGGCTTTGTTACCTGTGTGTTTAGAAATGTATATATTTCTGATTAAAAATGGTACACCAAAGATTTCTCAGTTTATTTTTTTAAGATTTTATTTATTTATTAGAGAGAGAGATGGGGCACACAGAGGAAGAAGGGGAAGGAGATCCCTCTATCCCAGGACCCTAAACTCATGACCTGAGCCAAAGGCAGACACTTAACCAACAGAGCCACCGAGGCGCCCCAAGATTTCTCAGTTTCAGTAGTTTAAAAAGTATCATTGTTTTGTTTAAATAACATTAAATTGTATTGAAATGATAGTTGTAAATGGTTATGAGAAAGATACCATTTTGAAAATTTTCTAGAATAATTTTTATAAATCCAAGGTCTTTGAAGAACAATAATATAAAGCATTTTAATGTATCAAATAGTTTCATATCCATTATTCCTTAAAATGCTCTAATAAAAATGTTGCTATACCCACATACAAGACAAAATGAATTCTGTTGGTTTAAGTGATATAATCAAGATCATTTTGCTTGTATAGGACAAAACTGATGCTTGAACCCAAATCTCTAGACTCATATTCTGTGTGCTATGCCACCCTGCTGCTCTGAATAGATACTTTACACCTAGAAAAAATGTGGAGTGGTATATTAAAAATGTGTATACTGTTGACTTATTGATACTACAGATGAGATGCATAGGAGGCTTTGTTAACTTGATCAAGTGAAGAAAAGTGTCAAATTGTAATTTTCTCTGTGGCAGTTGAGCTGTGGGCCCAGAGATTTACTGAATAACTTTTATCTCTTTCTTCTGCTGCATGGAGTGAGATCTTTATTATATTACACAGCATCTGTTCCTGATTAAAACTCATAGAAGGAATATTCCTCAACTTCATAAAATCTATCTGTGAAAAACCCACAGAGAATATCATTCTCAGTGGGGAAAAACTGACAGCCTTCCCACTGAGATCAGGAACACCACAAGGATGCCCACTCTCGCCACTGTTGTTCAACATAGTACTAGAACTCCCAGCAACAGTAATCACACAACAAGAAGAAATAAGAGGTATTCAAATTGGCAAAGAAGAAGTCAAAAACTCTCTCTTCACAGATGACATGATACTTTATATGGAAAGCCCAAAAGACTTCACCCCCAAACTACTAGAACTCATACACCAATTCAGTAATGTGGCAGGATACAAAATCAAGGTACAGAAATCAGTTGCTTTTTTAATACACTAGCAATGAAAATATAGAAAGGGAAATTAGAGAATCGATTCTATTTACTATAGCATCAAGAACCATAAGATACCTGGGAATAAACTTAACCAAAGAGGTAAAGTATCTGTACTCAAGGAGCTACAGAACACTTATGAAAGAAACTGAAAAAGACACAAAAAAATAGTGGAACGTGTTTTAATGCAGCAAAGTAGCTGAAGGGTGATAATCAGCCTTTTGAGTGTTAGAGTCACAAACCCAACTCTGTAGAGAGATGGTACTGTCATAGCACAAATCTAAAGTGAGAGAGAGGGGGGGCTATAAATTTGTGACACTAGGGAAAAGGAAATATGAAGAAAATGTTGAATCATAGGTAGGTGGGTCAGTTTGGTCATATTTGAGAGTTACTCAAATAGAAAGTGATTGTTACATAATTTACCCAATGATTTGAGGCAATTTATTATTAAAGATTATTTGGGGCACCTGAGTGGCTCAGAGGGTTAAGCCTCTGCCTTCGGCTCAGGTCATGGTCTCAGGGTCCTGGGTTCGAGCCCCGCATCAGGCTCTCTGCTCGGTGGGGAACCTTTTTCTCCCTCTCTCTTCCCGTCTCTCTGCCTACTTGTGATCTCTCTCTCTGTGTCAAATAAATAAAAAAAATCTTAAAAAAAAATAAAAAGAAAATATTTATTTAAATGTTTATTTATACATATTAAAAAATATACTTTTATTGTGGGAAGAAAAAAGATACAATAATACAAAGAAGAACGCAAAACATTACGCGTATATAATCCTTTCATCTAGGGACAAATTGCTTAATTTTTTGGTGCAGATCATTCTAGCACTTTGTCTTTCTAAGAACATTATATTAGTAAGATCCAGCCCTACCATTTTGGGATCACATAGTTATTATAGGCCTAAGTCTGTTTTTCTAATTCAACGGAATAACCCACAATTTTATTAAATGTGTTTTTTGAATTAGGATTTTAATGCTGTCATTCATATCGCTTTTTCATGATTTTTTTAATACTTTTTGTTAGAGGGGCACCTGGGTGGCTCAGTGGGTTAAAGCCTCTGCTTTCGGCTCGGGTCATGATCCCAGGGTCCTGGGATTGAGCCCCACATCGGGCTCTCTGCTCCGCGGAGAGCCTGCTTCCTCCTCTCTCTCTCTGCCTGCCTCTCTTGCCTACTTGTGATCTCTGTCTGTCAAATAAATAAATAAAATCTTTTAAAAAAATACTTTTTGTTAGAAATTTAGATTCTTTGCTATATCTATCTATATTAAATGAGTATTAATTTTTTAATATATAAATATTTTTCTTCACATCTCTGATTATTTGATTAGTGTAGATTCTTTACAGTGACTTTGTTGAGTAAAACTGTATGAACATTTTTAAGACCTTTAATTATCCAGTTGTATATAGAAGTGGATTTGCTACAACAACCCAGAGAAAACTTAATTTTTCTAAGATATCCTATCTTTCATTGTAAAAATTACGTTAACCTCTAGAAATTTTAAGAAATAGCCAGTATGTAGTAATATTAGCTCCTGTTTTAAAGAATAGCTAGTCTATGTGTCAGGCATTATACGTAAGTCATCTGCACGTGTGGCTTGTATATACGTACCTAATCTCACAGTAACACCATTAGGTATGTATGATCCCCTTTTTACATATGAAAAAGGTCTGGAAATTGATATAATTTGGTTAAGACAAAATAGGCAATAAGTGGCAGAGCTAGAATTTAAATCCAAGTCAGTGTTACTTCAAACCAGGCTTTTTTTCCTGTTTTGTTCTCCTTGTATTTCCTGTCAAGCTCTGGCAGAATTTTCATTACCAAATAAAAGTGTGGGATCTGTGCCTTGAAAATAAAATTTACAACCACTGCCGGAAACATGGTGTTTCTTTCTTTAAATTGCCATTCCAGTGGCCCTGTGCCTTGAAAAGGAAATGATCAGATCAATGACTTATATTTGTCAAGAGAGCTAGACTTCTGGTTTACAAAGGAAATTTATTGTCATATTTTATACCCTTCTGTGAATTCATCTTAAATGTTATTTACTATACTATTCACTTTCAGACAGATATAAACTGCTCCACAATGTTATGTTTATTTGGATAGAAGGGGAATTAGACAAAGTGTATTCTGGGAATTTAAAAATAGCACACACAATTATAAATGTCACTTTTCTGCAGTGGTTTTATCAGTTTCTTAGTCTAATTTGGATACGAATGTGAAAGACAGACATTTGAACACAGTAAAAACGTTGAAAGTAAAGTAAAGCTTGAAACCTCTTATTTCTGAAATTGGCTTAATTCTTCAGTTTATAGAGATTTCCTAGGACTTATGTTTTTAAATTTTCCTTTTTTAAAAAATATTTTATTTATTTATTTCACACACACACACACACACACACACGGAGAGAGAGAGAGCACAAGCAGGGGAAGCCGCAGAGGGAGAGGGAAAAACAGGCCGTCTGCTGAGCAGGGAGCCCAGTGCTGGGCTCAATCCCAGGACCCTGGGATCATGACCTGACCCGAAGGCAGATGCTTAACTGATTGAGCCACCCAGGCACCCCTTTAAATTTTTCTTCAAGTAAATTTGATGTTGGTTGGGGAGAAAGGATGCCCATTCACTCTTTAAATGACTGAGAAGATGGGCAGGATATTTTGCTATTTTTAAAAATTCATAACAAAAATCATTAACATTGTCTTGTCACCAACTTAGATTTAGCGTCCATGTGCTGGTGTAAGTGTCCACAGTAGGGGACATGGGTGGTCCTAAAGTTTGTGAAGTTAGCCTCTTTCAAATCTAATCAATTAATGATCAAAAAGCATTTACTGATGAGTAGAATGTGGTATTGTTTATCCTGAAAATCAGAATTTTCAGATCGCTCCATGGAACTTTCTACAGTGATGGAAGTGTGTTGTCCACTATGATAAGCATAGCCACATGGAATACTAGAAATGTGGCTCATGCAAATTATGGAATTGCATTTTAAAATTTATTTTATTTAAATTTGATTAGCTACAAGTGCTTGTGGCTACCTTATAGGCACAGGTGTAGAAGTTGACTCTAAATGATCTGTTATCACCAGTGACCTTTGTGCAATTAAATTTAAATTTAATTTAAATTTAAAGTCCCTCCTTTGCAGCTTGTCAAACTGCCTAGCACTTGATAGGAACAAGAAGCATAATCTCCTATAGTCCCACCTAAATTTCATGCATTCTTGTTAGCCTGATCTAATCCTGTGGGGTAGCTAACCAACTCCTGTAAATTTGTATCACTTCTCCTTCTCATGCTTTGGTTCCTCCAGGAATAATGGCAGGATCTTTCTTGCCAGTGTACAAGTGGTGAGTCTCATTCTTGTTCCAGGGAGGTAGCCTGGTATCTTGGAAAAAGAAGAGACTAGCTTTAAAGCCAGATTGTTTATATTTCAGCCCTGGAATGGACCAGTGGTATAGAAGTGATTGTTATTTAGCCTTCTCTGAAGATTGGGTTAGTCATATTTATTCTATGGAGTGAAGACTGAAAGAACTGTGTACTAAGAGTGTAGGCCAGTGCAATAAGACATAGCAGAATATTAAACAGTAAGTATCAGTAGCAGAGAAAGTGTTAGGCAAATTAGGCTATTGAGTGGGTAACAGAAAAGTAATATTTGCTTCTACCAACCTGTAATTCTAGTTAATCTTGGAAAGAAAATGGGCCTTGGAAATAACACTGAATAGGCTTTGCCACACAATGGACAGACTAATGTGAAATGACTGAAGATAAAACTCACAGTGGCAGCAGCAGCACTGACAGCCTCATGCCCTGAGCCCTTGCAGGTGTGAAGCTGAATGGAGAACACATCAGTTCATTCATTTCATTCTCACAAGAGATCTGTGGAGTACCTCTAGCTACTGTTAATACTCCCATTTTATAGAAACAGAGTCGTAGATGGAATTTGTGCACAGTCACACAGCTAATAAGTAGCAAAACCAGGATTTAAATCTAAGACATCTTAGATCTGAAACTCTATCTTCTCTCTGGTGTCTCAAATTATTGTGTGCTATGCAGGAGACATTCATGGGCCTGGATGCTCCCCCCTTAGAACTTTCATTTTTCCAAGCCTTCGTTTTAAATCTGTACCATTCCCAGATTCCTACTTGTAACTGATTTAGCCATTTAAAAGGCACACATTTCTTTATAATGTATCTGATAAATAGGAATAAATTTTTATTCATTAGATTAGGAAACATCTGTTGTGTTCCTTGCTGATGTCAAGTACTGTTTGGCGCTCAAAATTCAAAAATAAAAATGAAACAGCTGATATATTATAGTAGTTGAGGATTTCTTTGTAGCAACAGACAAAAACACATCAGTGTAAAAAGCATTCTCAGTGCACAGAGAAAATAACTTTTCCAAAGAAGCTAGAAGGGACATTCATTCAAACAACATTTTTTGTTTTTGTTATTGGTGAACCAGACCATCAAGACCTCTCACAGAGACATTTTAGAAGAGACTTAATTAACATGAAGAAGTCTATCCTCTGCCTCCCTATAGAAACCCATGTTCCTTCTATTGTAGCACAAAGAATGTTTTACTGCACTTTGTTGCTTCCATGATGTATGGCCCTACATGGATCCTAAGCCCTCTCAACTCCAGCCTCTCCAGGTGTATACACTAGCCACGTTTCGGCCTGGAGTAGGTAAGGCTTACAGATGAAACTAAACTAAACAAAATTGGTTGGTTTCTCCCAAGCATGTCTTCAGTGAAAAGAAAAATTAAACCTAGATTATGTTCTTCATGAAACTACAGTTCCTACTCCAATCTTCTTTAGCTAGTTAGCCCTTAGAAGAGGAAAGGAAAGAAGGAAGAAGGGAAAAGAAAATTCTGTTTGTCTTTGTTTCCTTTGGGTCACTACCTTAATCCTATTAACCCATTAATCCTCTTCTCTACCACCTCAGATTTGCGTGAATTCTTCCTGGATAGTAAACAAGCAAATTGACCTTATTTTATGTTTCAGAATAGATAGTTTGCTTTTTAAGGGATTATGTGTCAATCACAATCACCCTTGTCAATATATTCAGTGCAAAATATAGTCTTTTTTTTAAAATTTTTTTTTAAATTTTTATTTTTTATAAACATATTTTTATCCCCAGGGGTACATGTCTGTGAATCGCCAGGTTTACACACTTCACAGCACTAACCATAGCACATACCCTCCCCAATGTCCATTACCCCACCCACCTTTCCCAACCCCCTCCCCCCAGCAACCCTCAGTTTGTTTTGTGAGATTAAGAGTCACTTACGGTTTGTCTCCCTCCCAATCCTATCTTGTTTCTTTTCTTCTTTTTCTGCCCCCCTAGTCCCCCATGTTGCATCTCCACTTCCTCATATCAGGGATATCATATGATAGTTGTCTTTCTCTGATTGACTTATTTCACTAAGCATGATACCCTCTAGTTCCATCCACGTTGTTGCGAATGGCAAGATTTCATTTTTTTTGATGGCTGCATAGTATTCCATCGTGTATATATACCTCATCTTCTTTATCCATTCATCTGTTGATGGACATCTAGGCTCTTTCCATACTTTGGCTATTGTAGACATTGCTGCTATAAACATTCGGGTGCACGTGCCCCTTCGGATCACTACGTTTGTATCTTTAGGGTAAATACCCAGTAGTGCAATTGCTGGGTCA
>PISX010037603.1:0-10915 GCA_004024625.1 Mellivora capensis
TTTCACAGCCATTTCAACATGGGGGTTGAATCTCTAAATCACCCTTATTTGAATCTGTTCGATGTAGTTTCATCCATGTTCCTGTCCTCTGTCTTCCCCCATCTTTTTTTTCCAGCTTTATTGACATGTAACATTATGTAAGTTTAAGGTGTACAACATGATGATTTGATGTATGTACGTATTTCAAAATGATTACCACATAAGGTTAATTAACGCATCCATCATCTGACATAGTTTCCTTTTTTGCCTGTGGTAAGAACACTGAGATATAATCTCTTAGCTACTTTCAAATATACAATACAATATTGTTGTACGTCACATCCCCAGAACTTATTTATTTTATAACTGGAAGTTTGTACCCTTGGACCCCCCTCCATCCATTTCCTCCATCCACACTGCCCCTACCCATCCCTTGGCAACCACCCATTGATCCTCTGTTCCTCTGACTTGATTTGTTTCAGGTTCTCCATATAACTGAAATCATACAGTATTTGTCTTTTTCTGTCCTATTTACTTCATTTAGCATGAATGCCCTTAAGAAGTACTTCCTTTTTTTTTTATGGCCAAATAACATCCCACTATGACTGTGTGTGTGTGTGTGTGTGTGTGTGTGTGTGTGACCTTTTCTTTTTCCACATATTCATCACAGACACTTGGGTTGTTTCCATATCTTGGCCATTGTAAACAATGCTTCAATGAACATGGACTGTAGATATGTCTTCAAGACAGAAATCAGAAATTACATTTCCTTTGGATATATACACAGAAGAATTGCTGAATCATAGGGTAGTTCCAGTTTTAATTTTTTGAGGAAACTCATACCATTTTCCATAGTGTTCACATCAATTTATGTTCCCAATAGTGCAGGAGGGTTCTGTTTTCTCCACATCCTCACCAACACTTATTATTTCCTGTCTTTTTTATCTCAGCCATCTTAACAAGGGGAGGTGATAGCTCGTTGTGGTCTTGATTTGCATTTCTCTGATAATTAGTGATGTTCAGTACATATTCATGTGCCTGTTGACCATTTGTACATCTTATTTTGGAAAAATACTATTCAAGTCATTTACCCATCTTTTAATTGGTTGTATGCATGCCATATGTATTTTAGATACTAACCCCTTATTAGATAGATGGTTTACAAATATTTTCTTTCATTCCATAGGTTGCCTTTTTATTTTGTTGGCTTTTTTGCTGTGCAGAAATTTATAAAAGTTTTTTTCTCCCACTTTGCAGAATTTTTCCCACCTATATAGGGAAAGAGAGAGAGAGAGAGAAATCTTAAGCAAGCTCCACACCAAGTGTGGAGCCCAACGTGGGGCCCAGTCTCACAACCTTGAGATCATTACCTGAGCTGAAATCAAGAGCCAGGCACTTAACCAACTGAGCCACCCAGGCTCTCCTATGTTTAAGTCTTTAATCCATTTCAAGTTAATTTTTGTAAGCAGTGTAAGAGACAGGTCTAATTTCATTCTCTTACATGTCAATATCCAGTTTTCTCAACACCATTTCCTGAAAAGACTATAGCTTCACATTGACTATTCTTGGCTCCTTTGTCAAATATTCATTAACCATATAACCATAACTTTTGTCAAATATTAGTTAACACATGCACGGGCTAATTTTTGCATCCCCAGTTCTGGAGTTTTATTAGTTTCCTTTGATGGTGTCATATCTGCTTGATTCTTCATGATCCATGTAGTCTTGTAGTCTTGCATTGGTGCCTGTGCATTTGAAAGAACAAACACCTCTCAGTCTTTACAGATTAGTCTAGCCGGTAAAGACCTTCTGTCAGTTCCCCAGGCTGATGAGATTACTTCTAGAATCACAGTCATACTGGGCTTGGGCTGACTTATGTCTGCAGTGGGTTCTGCACTGGGCAGTCTTGGTACTAGAGGCTCAAGATGGCATGAGTCCTGTTCAGTCCCTAGGTGGATGGCACTGCCTCCAGTATCTTGTTGATTAAGGTGGTGTGGGGACAAATGTCCACAGGTGGGTCCTTAGACAGCTCACCTATTACCAGTTGCATAGATGGGCATGGTTCCCACCACATCTGGGAAGGCTCCTGCCAAGTCACTGGCTAGGTCCCTGGGTGGGCAGAACTAGCCCTGGACCATGGTTGAGAGGGGCTGGAACCGAGTTCCAGGGCTGTGTTAGGATCCATACTCATGATTGAGGTCTACAGACCTGGCTTTGGAGGCACAGGTGGTCATGTCTCTCTCCACATTCCTAGACAGCCTGGACTGTTCTCTGATAGTGACTGGAGACCTGAAACTGATTACAGGGCCATTTCAGAATTTCCTGAGGCTCAGACAAGAAGTGTCTCCCACTGGGCACCCAAACAAGCTGGACTCCTCACAGACTGAGGCTGGAAGGCTTAGAACCTAGCCTACGGCCCTTTCAGAATCTCTGGGGCAACAGAGGGGAGTCAACATATTATCAGCTTCTGTCTTATTTAGTCCTGACTTCCGGCACCTCCCCAGGATCCAAGTTCCTGAGGTTCCAAGTACATCCCATGAAGATCCCATCAGAATTGTGGCTCTTGGAAATTCAAAGTTCTTCAGATGGGAGGAAACAGCATTTTTCTGTTAGTTTGTCTTTTTCCAAAAAAAAAAGAAAACAAAAAACAATGGGCATTGATTATACATCATACACAACTACAGAATTTTGGACAGGAAACGATTGCTTTGAACTAGAAGGGCAAAGAGTTTTCATCTCTAGTAACCCTAATCAATTAGCAGTGTCTGCCATGGTCAAGTGGAAGGAGTAGCAGGATGTATGTCAAATATGTACAGATATTGAGTGTAACCCAAGCTAGCAGCACAGTTAGGCCTAAAACCCAGGTTCCCTGACACCCCATTGTTCAGGCATTCCATTCCAGAACATCCAACCAACAGACATCTGAGTTTATCAGATAGAAACTGGGTATGATCTGTTGCCTTCCGAACAGTTCTTTGTCTTGAATGGTTTTTACACAGTGAATATCAAGTGTTTAGTAAATGAAAGGGCAACTTGGCAGATCATTTACTACTTGACCGTGAGCCCTGGGAGCAGATCACTAGGGGCACTCACTGAATGACCATCAGAGAGAAATTAAGCTAAAATCTAAGCTCAGAGATGATCATGTAAACTCATAGTGAATAACACTTAGTTCATACGAGTCCCATTTACCCTGAGCTTTTTCACAATCATGACCCCTGAGGGGATAAATATATACTTGAATTGCAAAGAAAAAAAAAGGCATAGTATTTTCTTTTTAGGTCTCTGTAAGGTGTGAAAATGATTCTTTTTTTATGATTTAGGTTAAATACTCATTTAAAAAAGAAAAGAAGGAGAAGAGTTTTAAAGTATGAATACCCTTTGAGCCAGCAATTTTCTCAATTTGTTGAAATAGCCAGAAGTCACAAGAAAAGACTCAATACCCATCTCCTGGGAGAAGAAACCTCCAAGTGACTTTTCTAATTGTAGCTGAGGTGTAATGAGACATGATGGAATAAATAGTAGATTAAGGAAAGGTATCCAGGGACTGGGACTTGATAGAAACATGAGTTTCTGGAAAAGAGTCAGAGGAAAGAAGGAAGGCAGAACCTCTGGCTTTGAAGAGTCAGTAAAGCAGACTCCCCATTGGCCATGGACCCCAGGGCTGCTGACACAAGGGTTCCAGAGGGAATAAGGTGATGAGGAAAGACAGCTGCCTGTGGGATTGCTGGCCAAGTGTCTTTCTGGTTGACTCAATGGCACGCTGGTGATCTGGGGCCGTGCAGCGCTGTGCTACAGGACTCAGGCTTACAAGTTGGTATTTAGGGACAAAGTCCCATACTTGGCCCCAGGGAGAACTCAGAACCACCAGCCTGCCCCTGGTCAAGGGCATAGCTCACCATCACCTTTTGAATCTGCAACACTATCTATGTCCACAGCAACTCGAAAGAATAAAGATCCCCAACAATAAATGAAGAGAGGGTTCAACTTCCATTGCAGCAAGAGCAGCAAATGAACCTTTTTTAAAAGATTTTGTTTATTTACTTAAGAGAGGGAGAAAGAACATGAGTGCAGGGAAGGACAGAGGGAGAGGGAGAAGCGAGCTTCCTGCCCAGCAAGGAGCCCGATGTGGGGTTTGATCTCAGGATCCCAGGATCATGACCTGAGCTGAAGGCAGCCTCTTAACCGACTGAGTCACCTAGGCATCACACAAATTACCTTTTTTTAAAGATCCAAGATACTACTCCTGAAACACATCATTTTACAGGTTATGATTTGCAAAACGAGAGAGACCTATTAGCATGGGGCCAGTTCAGGTGGCACTAGCTAACTAGAATTTAAATAAATTTTTTTTCAAAAGACCCAAGATACTACCTATGTTAACCTACAAAGTCCAGGCATTGAAACTGCATTGGGATTTCCACGTACAGTGGTCCTCCCCTTATCCATGGTTTCAGTTACCTATAGTTAACTGTGGTCCAGAAGCAGATGACCCTCCTTCTGATTTAGTATCAGGTCAGCAGTAGCCTGAGGCCACATCACCTGCCTACATCACTCACCTCACTCCATCTCCTCACGTGGACATTTTATCATCTCATGTCATCACAAGAAGAAGGGTGAGGACAGGACAGGAAGATATTTTGAGAGAGTGACCACATTCATTTAACTTTTATTAAGGCATAGTGTTATAATTGTTCGATTTTATTATTAGTTATGGTGCTAAAGCTCTTACTGTGCCTAAATGATAAATTAAACTTTATTCTAGGTCTGCATAGGAAAAACCATTGTCTGTATCCCTAAGTTCAGGTATCCACGAGGGGGCTTGGAACATATCCCCTGAAGATAAGGGGTGGCCTGCTGTACCCAGACAGAGTTCACTGATTTTTTTTTAAAGATTTTATTTATTTATTTGTCAGAAAGAGAGAGCGAGAGAACGAGCACAGGCAGACAGAGTGGCAGGCAGAGGCTGAGGGAGAAGCAGGCTCCCTGCCGAGCAAGGAGCCCGAAGTGGGACTTGATCCCAGGACTCTGGGATCATGACCTGAGCCGAAGGCAGCTGCTTAACCAACTGAGCCACCCAGGCGTCCCTCACTGATTTTTTTAAATCTACTTTTTTTTAATAAAGGGAGGCAAAATAAAATTATATCAATGATTCTTGTGACCTGGAACTGTATATCTATGTCAAATGACTGCCTTTGGCAATCCTTTTTCATTTTTTTAACTGCATAATTACAAAGCTGCAAGGTGTGCTGTGTATAATGAAGTCATGGTGCCACCTGAACTGGCCCCATGCTAATAGGTCTCTCTCGTTTTGCAAATTATAACCTGCAAAATGATGACATGCCTGGGAAGCAGTGATCGTGACTTCTGAAGCTTAGCACCAAGAGTCAGAAAACACCCATGAGAAGCCATCACAGGCAGATTTATGATGACATTAGACAAGATGTGGATGGCATTAATTAGACCCTCCGAGTTTTGCTAGATTGCAGCCCCAGAGAGTGTGTCAAGCAGTAACGCCCCATCCACGGTGTCTCTCAGCCACTTTCCAGTGACACCTTGACATCTTTGTCAAATGCAGCCTGAGAACTGGAAGCCTCCAGGCCCAGAGGACAAAGATTCTAAACGTTCCCTCCCACCTCCATCTGGTAGGCGACCAGGGGAAGCTAAGCTAATGAAGAGAAAGCAGGGCCTCTCCCCCAAAGAGGCATCTCAGGATTGAAGGGGGGAATGGACAGAACAACTGAGAAGCTGGAAACATGTATAGAGGAGAAGGAAGAAGTAATCTGGAATTTTGTAGGGATGGCAAGACAGGGCTAGAAATGCGAGAAGCAAAGAGGTGTCTTTCTACCTTTAGATCTTTGATTATCAATCCATAAGACTAGAAGGGGCTTAAAACTTCCAACCAATTCTTTATCCTTAAACCCGGGTAGAACATCCCACCAAAAGCCACCCAGACCTACCTGCCCAACCCCAACCACCAAAACTCACTACTCCCAAGGCAGCCATTTTGCCTCTGGACGATGGTGATGATTAGCTCATCTAGGAGTCCATCTTTCTGTGGAGCCAAAACCTGTCTCCCTCTGACTGACAGCTGCCAGAGGAAACATGGAATGGCTCAGCCCCTCCTGCACATTGCACCCCACAAGTATTTTATAAAAGCTGTTGTGTCCCACAGACTACCCTCCCTCAATCTGGCATAGAACGGTCTGCCTCTGACTCTGTGGGACATGATCCAAAGCAGGAGAGAGACACATGTTAAATAGAGCAGGGTGTGACACAGATCTCAAGGATTCACTGATAATGAGGAAGTGGTAAAGGATCATTTCCGCCCCTTGCCCCCCCCCCCAAAAAAACAGTAAAACCAGGACTCTCTTACCGGCATTAAATAAATATATGTTAAGGATTTTATTGAGCTCATTACCAAATGAGGAAACCAGTAAGAGGTGACACCTGGTTCCAGAAAACAAACCAAAGAACAGACACACTTAAAGATGAAGAATATTGGGGTGCCTGGGTGGCTCAGTGGGTTAAGCCTCTGACTTCAGCTCAGGTCATGATCTCAGGGTCCTGGGATGGAGCCCTACATCAGGCTCTCTGCTCAGCAGGGAGCCTGCTTCTCCCTCCCTCTCCCTGCCTGCCTCTCTGCCTACTTCTGATCTCTGTCTGTCAAATAAATAAATAAAATCTTTAAAAAAAAAAGATGAAGAATATTGAAAAGAATGGGCAAATAGGAACAAAACTGGCTTCTCTCACAGTGAGGGAGTAAAGCCAATTCACCCTCTTTGAGGCACAGACAACATTTGAGAGTCTACAGAGATGAGATAATTTGGGGTTCCTGGGTGGCTCAGTTGGTTAAACAGCTGCCTTCAGCTCAGGTCATGGTCTCAGGGTCCTGGGATCGAGCCCCACATCAGGCTCTCTGCTCAGTGCAGAGTCTGCTTCTCCCTCTGTCTGCTATCTGTTGCTCTGTCTTTTTGTGCTCTCTATCACTCTGCCAAATATCTGTTAAAATATTAATAATTCATTAATATAGTGTTTTCTAGTGTAATTCTCATGACTTTTTAAGGTAAGTTTTGGTTCCCATCTTTTAGAGGGGAGAGGGGCAGAGGGAGAGGGAGAAAGAGAGTCTTAAGCAGGCTCCATGCCCAGCATGGATGGAGCCCCACATAGGGCTCAATCTCACAACCCTGAGATCATGACCTGAGCTGAAATCAAGAGTCAGATGCTTAACCAACTGAGCCATCCAGGTACCCCCTCTCCACCATCTTTAAAAGAGAGATGAAGGATGTACATGAACTCCCTAGAGCCAGAAAGCTGTACACAGGCTCTATGGCCAGCATTCCCACTCAGCTTTATCATACTGTCCTGCCTTCTTTCCCCTTTGTCCAAATGTTCTTATCCCTTTTTTAAACTGCTGATCAGTATTTGTTTCTCATGCCATATCCAAATACTTTCTAGAAATGCAGCAAGGAACACATAAGTTAGAAATGATACAACCAGGACTTGAAGGCACATCAGCACAGATACTGAGACAATGAGCTCTGCCCCCACAAACATTGCCCCCAGGATCTTTTCTCAGGGGGTCTGCTGAGTAAGACTGGTGGGCAATGCTGGTGGTCAGAGCCCTGAAAAAAAAAATGACAAGTGCCCCAGGTTCTACATATCACACAGAGAGTCAGGTTTTAACCAAAAAAACATGAAAAAAGAAATTACAGCCCCTTGAAGTACCCTCCTATCAACAAATTCAACAAAAATGAGAAGCATGGGATTTCAGGACTTCAAGTGCCTGGATATGCTGTGTGCAGGGACTCAATGAATATTAGCAGGTGCTCAATAAATACTAATTTGTTAATTTCCTCCTTGGCACCTCTTGGGTAAATCCAGACCCACCTGGCCTGCACGCTTAATCCATCCTCTTTAGAACCTATTTTTCATGCATTTTCCAGTGAAGTAGAAGGGATATAGAGAGTATCCTTTTTACAAGATGAAAATGTTCTGGAGCTTTGTTGCATAATAATGTAAATATACTTAACTGAATTGTACCCTTAAAACCAGTTGAGATGGGACACCTGGGTGGCACAGTCGGGTAAGCATCCAACTCTTGGCTTTAGCTCAAGTCATGATCTTAGCAGGATGTCTGCTTGAGATACTCTCTCCCTTTCACCTTCCTACTCAGGCTCTCTCTCTCTCTAAAAATTAAATAAACAAATCTTTATTTTAAAAAAATAGCGGGGTGCCTGGGTGGCTCAGTGGGTTAAGCCTCTGCCTTCGGCTCAGGTCATGATCCCAGGTCCTAGGATCGAGCCCTGCATTGGGCTCTCTGCTCAGCCAGGAGCCTGCTTCCTCCTCTCTCTCTCTGCCTAGCTCTCTGCCTACTTGTGATCTCTGTCTGTCAAATAAATAAATAAAATCTTTAAAAAAAAATAGCTAGCGTTGGTGATACCTCAGTATCACCAGGGAAACTGCTAGTGCCACAATTTCTTAGTTTGTGCATGTTAACTGCAAAAAAAGAGGGGGTGGAGGAAAAAGTAAAAAATACATTTTAAATGGGATGGGGCTTGATCTAGGTATCTTTGGGGAGCAGGCTGCTTTTCAAGAGATTCTCATGATAGCCACTTCCTTTCTCAGACTGATGGTAATCTGGATGAACTTTGCCCCCCTAAATCTCTGCACCCACCCCCAAATCTACTCCTTCCAACACTCCTGTGAATGAAAAGGAAGAGCAAACAGTGAAACCTGTTACTCAAATATAAGCTGCATTGGTGACACCAGAGGAAACAGCTACCTTCTCTACCCAGACTGAGAGAGGAGAATCCTCAAAGAAACTCCAAACGGATCTTTCATTCATCACTATTTTTTGAGCACCTACTACGTGCCAACCATGGTGGTAGTTTCTGCAGACGGTAATTCTAGGGTGTGGCACACATTTCTGTGCAGCGTTACCACTGTTGCATGAGGGATGGGCAAATTCTGACTCCCGTGAGCCAATCATTAGGGAATCCCTTGCGCAGACAGACGGAGACGTGAACCAACGTTGCAGTAGAGTGCAAATCCCTCTCTCCCTGGCTGAGCAGTGTCCTTATATTTCCTACAGCTGCAAACTACATACTTTGTCTTGCAACGAAGTCATGTGAATCAAAGGCTTTGCCATGCTTCAGAGACCTATTACAAATAGAATTAATCCAGCAGGAAGGAGGCACGCCCTGCCTGGGTGACCCGTGCAGTGAGAGGAGACTGCAGGGCCAAATCCTTTCACTCTAGCCTCCTCTTGAACCTGAGAAGCACTGAGGACAAGAGCTGGAGAGAATCTCAGGAACTGTCCAGCCCCCACGTCTTCTAATTACAGTGGGGAAACCCCGAGACCCAGAGAAGTTAAGCAACTTGCCCCCAGTCTACACAGCCAGAGTTAGGACACAGATCTCCCAACTCCAGGCCAGGGACTTGCCCAACACACCTTAAAGGGTTCAGTTTGATTTTAAAACACCCACCCTTTCTCTTCCTACTGATTTTTCATACCTGTCACGTTATGTGTTTGCATGCTGTAGGCTTTATATTACTGGGGCTTTTCATGGTAAAGTAAGGGAGAATCTTGATTTGAGGACTTCTTTTAAAAAATCAGGCAGGGGTGCCTGGGTGGCTCAGTCAGTTAAGTGTCTGCCTTGGGCTCAGGTCATGATTCTAGGAACCTGGGATCATGATTCTAGGATCGGGATCTCTGCTCAGTGGGGAGCCTTCTTCTCCCTCTCCCTCTGCCTCTGTCCCTGCTTGTGTGCTCTCTCTCTCTCTGTCAAATGAATAGTAAAATAGTATTAAAAAATAAAATTTCAGGCTAGCTCTTAAGATCATGGAGAATCACAGGCAGCCATTTTAACCACACGAATAAATGCCAGAGAGCCTCCCCAGACCTCCTAACTCTGAATCTTCAAGATGAGGTCCAGCACCTGTATTTTTAAGCACCCCAGGTGACTCGGAGGTTGGAAATCATGGCTCCAAGTTGTTTCAGAGACAGTTCTGAGAATGGTCCTTTCATGGGCACATTCATTCAGCACAATCATTTGACAAATGCTTTTAAGTGTTAAGAAAGTCAGAGGCAAGAACATGCACGCAGACATCCCCTTCCACTACAAAAACTTCAGAATGTTAGATACAATATTTTAAATCTATAAAAATACATAGTTACGGGATAAACAAATTAACTGTCCTATATTCATGCAATGGAATGGTATTCAGTCACACAAAACAGTAAATTACTGGTACACGTATCCATATGCATGAATCTCAAAACCACTGTGTTGAAAAACAGAAGCCAGATACAAGAAAACACATTATAGGAGTGGGTCCAGACCAACTTCAAGCACAGAAAACACTGGGATACAGATCAGGTTAACTCTTGGGGGAAATGGTACTGCCTGGAAGGAGACTTTTTGAGGGTAAAAGAAATGTTCTCTCTTGATCTCAGGATTGCTCCATAAGCACGCTTAAGTTTTTGTCTTTTACTGCATATAAATTATACCTCCATAAAGCACTGTTAACATGAAAAAGCAAAAGGACAAAATACAAAACTGTGCTCAAAAACAGGAGAAGAGAAAAAAGGGTTGGAAGAACATCAAATTCAATTTTTTAAAAAATTCAGTCATTTGCAAATATCTTCTCCCATTCCGTGGCTTGCCTCTTTGTTTTGTTGACTGTTTCCTTTGTTGTGCAGAAGCTTTTGATCTTGATGAAATCCCAAAAGTTCATTTTCGCTTTTGTTTCCTTTGCCTTTGGAGACATAACTTGAAAGAAGTTGCTGTGGCTGATATCAAAGAGGTTACTGCCTATGTTCTTCTCTAGGATTCTGATGGATTCCTGTCTCACGTTGAGGTCCTTTATCCATTTCGAGTTTATCTTTATGTACGGTGTAAGAGAATGGTCAAGTTTCATTCTTCTACATATA
>PISX010037604.1:0-10915 GCA_004024625.1 Mellivora capensis
GTGATGATGAACATTTTTTCATGTGTCTGATAGCCATCTGTATGTCTTCGTTGGAGAAGTGTCTGTTCATATCTTCTGCCCATTTTTTGATATGATTATCTGTTTTGTGTGTGTTGAGTTTGAGAAGTTCTTTATAGATCCTGGATATCAACCTTTTGTCTGTACTGTCATTTGCAAATATCTTCTCCCATTCCGTGGGCTGTCTCTTTGTTTTGTTGACTGTTTCCTTTGCTGTGCAGAAGCTTTTGATATTGATGAAGTCCCAAAAGTTCATTTTAGCTTTTGTTTCCTTTGCCTTTGGAGACATATCTTGAAAGAAGTTGCTGTGGCTGATATCAAAGAGGTTACTGCCTATGTTCTCCTCTAGGATTCTGATGGATTCCTGTCTCACGTTGAGGTCCTTTATCCATTTCGAGTTTATCTTTGTGTACGGTGTAAGAGAATGGCTGAGTTTCATTCTTCTACATATAGCTGTCCAGTTTTCCCAGCACCATTTATTGAAGAGACTGTCTTTTTTCCACTGTATATTTTTCCTGCTTTGTCGAAGATTATTTGACCATAGAGTTGAGGGTCCATATCTGGGCTCTCTACTCTGTTCCATTGGTCTATATGTCTGTTTTGATGCCAGTACCATGCTGTCTATCACAGCTTTGTAGTAAAGCTTGAAATCAGGTAATGAGATGCCACCATTTTTATTTTTATTTTTCAACATTTCCTTAGCAATTCGGGGTCTCTTCTAAATCCATACAATTTTAGGATTATTTGCTCCAGCTCTTTGAAAAATACCCCTGGAATTTTGATCGGAATGGCATTAAAAGTATAGATTGCTCTAGGCAGTATAGACATTTTAACAATGTTTATTCTTCCTATCCAAGAGCATGGAATGGCCTTCCATCTTCTTGTGTCTTCTTCAATTTCTTTCATGAGTGTTCTGTAGTTCCTCGAGTACAGGTCCTTTACCTCTTTGGTTAGGCTTATTCCCAGGTATCTTATGGTTCTTGGTGCTATTGTAAATGGAATCGATTCTCTAATTTCCCTTTCTGTATTTTCATTGTTAGTGTATAAGAAAGCCACTGATTTCGGTACATTGACTTTGTATCCTGCCACGTTACTGAATTGCTGTATGAGTTCTAGTCATTTGGGGGTGGAGTCTTTTGGGTTTTCCATATAAAGAATCATTTCATCTGTAAAGAGAGAGAGTTTGACTTCTTCATTGCCAATTTGGATACCTTTTATTTCTCTTTGTTGTCTGATTGCTGTTGCTAGGACTTCTAATACTATGTTGAACAAGAGTGGTGAGAGTGGGCATCCTTGTCATGTTCCTGATCATGAATAATATTTTATTCTCCAGATGTGCAACTTTTTCTTCATTTTATCTAGTGAAGAAGATCTTGGCTGCTTTTAAGTTTCAGCATTTATAAATAAAGGTACTAGACACATCTTGGTGCAGCTTTTTGTGTGGACATGGTTTTCAACAACTTCAAGTATTTGTGAAGGAGTGCAGTTGTTGGATCATAAGAGAGAAGGATATTTCATTTTCTAAGAAACGGTCCAGCTATGGTCCAAAGTGGCAGTACCATTTTGCACTCCCATCAACAACGAATGAGAGTTCCTGTTGCTCCACACCCTCACCTGTATTCAATATTGAAAATCTTCCATATTATGGCCATTCTAATATGTGTAGTGTTGTCTTTTTTTTCCCTCAAGAGTTATTTTATTTATTTATTTATTTATTTATTTATTTTTAAATTTCTTTTCAGCGTAACAGAATTGTTTTTGCGCCACACCCAGTGCTCCACGCAATACATGCCCTCCTTAATACCCACCACCTGACTCCCCCAACCTCCCAGCCCCCGCCCCTTCAAAACCCCTCAGGTTGTTTTTCAGAGTCCATAGTCTCTCATGGTTCATCTCCCCTTCCAATTTCCCTCAACTCTCTTCTCCTCTCCATCTCCCCATGTCTTCCATGTTATTTGTTATGCTCCACAAATAAGTGAAACCATATGATAATTGACTCTCTCTGCTTGACTTATTTCACTCAGCATAATCTCTGATTATGTTGCTACAAAAGTTGGGTATGCATCCTTTCTGATGGAGGCATAATACTCCATAGTGTATATGGACCACATCTTCTTTATCCATTCGTCCATTGTGGTTCTTTCCACAGTTTGGCGGTGTTGTCATTTTTTAAAAAATTTTCACTTCCTTGATGATATATGGAGTATGAGTGGAGAATCATTTCATCTTTCTTTTTTTTGCCATTTTTATATTTTCTGCATATACCACCTCCTTTGGTAAGGTGTCTCTTAAGGTCTTTGGCCCATTTTTATCAGGTTGTTTGTTTTCTTACTATTGCATTTTAAGCATTCCCTGTATACTTTAGATGGCAATCTTTTATCAGATGTCTTTTAAAAATATTTTATTTATTTGAGAAAGAGAGAGAGAGAGCGAGTTTGTGGGTGGAGGGGCAGAGGGAGAGGGAGCACGATAAGCAAACTCCTTGCTGAGCGGGGAGCCAGAGATCAGGGTCCCAGGATCCTGAGATCATGACCTGAGCTGAAGTCAGATGCTTAGCCAACTGAGCCACCCAGCACCCCTATCACATTTGTCTTTTGCAAATATTTTCTTCCAGTCTGTGGCTTGTCTTCTCACTCTTACATTGTCTCTTTAGAGCATATACATATATATATATCTTTGTGTGTATACATATGTATATATATAATTAATATAAAATATATATTAAATATATATATCAACTATGTAGTTGATATATATATATTATAACTATATAGTTTTAATAAAGTCTAAACTTATTAATTATTTCTTATATGAATTGTGCCTTTAGTGTTCCACCTAAAATGTCAACACCACACCCTTGGTCATTTAGATTTTTTCCTATGTTCTGTTATAGGAGTTTTATAGTTTTACATTTTGTAGTTGGGTCTATGATGTGTTTTGAGCTAGTCTTTGTGAAGACTATAGGGTCTGGTGTCTAGATTCAATTTTTTTGTATGTGGATATCCAGTTATTCCAGAAGCATTTGATGAAAAAAACTATGTTGCTACAATTCTTTTTCTGTGCTCCTTTGTCAAAAATCAGTTGACTGTATTTATATGAGTCTATTTTTTATTCCAAACTCTTAACCTATATTAATGTTTAATTTCTGTAATAGCCCAATAAGCTAGGTATTTTATTATGCTAACATTTTATTTTAATTTTTTAAAAATATTTTATTTATTTATTTGACAGAGAGAGAGTGAGAGGGAGTTCAAGTAGGCAAAGTGGGAGGCAGAGCAGAGGGAGAAGCAGGCTTCCCCTCTGAGCAGGAAGCCTGATGCGGAACTCAATCCCAGGACCTTGGGATGATGACCAGAGCTGAAGGCAGACGGTTAACTGACTGAGTCACCCAGGCTCCCCATATTATGCCACCATTTTAGATGAGAAAACTGTAGTACAGGAACTTCAGAAGTTCCCCCCAGGTAACATGACTGGTAAATAGAGTTACTGGGAGTCCAACCCAGACACACTCTAGAGCTTGCACTCTTCCAGTATGTTATATACACTTAAAGTGCCCAGCGAAATCTTTAGTTTCTTAGTGCTCTATTTTACCGCTGGTTTCAGATTAAACTTTTAAGACGAAACCTATGATTTATCACTTTCCTACTTCAGTCCTTTTGGTGCTTTATTTGTCCCTATGGATTCTCATGTGACATTTGATACTCCCCATTAACTAGATGCTATCATAAACATCTTACTGATGAAGCTACTTCAATTATATTGTTAGCCTCTATCTCCCACATGCTTGTCCCCATTTTGTACCATTTTTCAGTCTCTCTTCCACATGAAATATGTTGCTTCTCCTCCAGTCAGTCAAACACCTATTCTTCCTTCAGTGGCAGTTGGAGGCCAGACTCTTCCATTCCTTGCTAAATTCCCATAGAGAGTATAGTTTGAAAACATTACAGTGTGTCCTAAAACACTAGACTGTAATTATTTTTTACTTACTCCTAGTTGTCTTTTAAAAACCAACCATATATGATTCTTCAGTGGTGGAGATAACATATTTTTCTCCTTTTTTTAAACCTCCACAGTGGTGACTAGGACATATTTGATGATGACTACTAACTCCTTCTTGATGGACATCTTTTGGGAGAGTAAAAAATGATAATTTGATTTCAAGTATTTCTTCTATACAGAAAGGATGTTTCCAGAAAAGAGTGAAAGGTACAGGTTAATTCTGTCTCTTCATGTACTTGAGAGTTTGTAGCACATGTGATACCAAATGATATAACCCCAGAATTTTAAAATTGTATGCATTTTTATTGCAACATAGTATAAATGAAAGAGCTCCTCTGACTTACTGGGATTTCTTGGATACTTTCTAAATACATGTCTGGTTTAATCTCCTCACTCTTGGAACAGACAGAATAGGGATAGCAGAAGAGGTAAGCTTATGTTGCATAGGACATTGATCCTCAATAATCTTCCTATTTCTTTTGCTACTGACTCCATGGAAAGGCTTGCTGGGGCAGTAACACATGATGCTCTTACTGCTCAGAATATGAAGTGGGTGAGTAGGCTTCTGACAATGTGCTCTTGGCATTCCTGTTTTGTTTTTGTTTTCTTGGCTGAATGAAACTATCTGTTTCAAATTCTGCTTTCTTTATAAATCATAGTTTAAAATGTCTGTCAAGAATCACAGAGTAAGTAGGTATACACAAGTCCTACCAAATAATTATAGGGACTGGTATGCCACTGAGTTAGGGAAGGCTGTCTTACTTTCTGATGTAACTCACAATGAGCTAGTTACCAAATGCAACAATGTAATAAAAGATTAGATTATAAGGAATTCAACAATAGTTGTAGTTATAGTCCCTAAGCATTCATACCAATTCTTGTTGCTCATATATTTTTTGAAGATATATTGGCAAATAGCAGTCATTGTATTTCATAGGAGAAGTTGCATATCAGCTGTATACTTTAATTGGCAATATTTCATTCATATGGACTACAGAGAAGTTGGCATTTCCATTATAGACAGTGTTTTAGAGCATTAACAGAACCGTAATAATTGGCCACCAGACAAAATCTGTAATGCCAGCCCTAACCTTGGGGCAGTTTTTAAGCAATTACTACCATGAAGTCAAACCACTTTGGAGTATTTATTTTACAAAGTACTGTATACTGAAATAGACCAGGGAAATACAACTTCATTTTCAATATGTTTTAAAAAGATTTCTAGCTTTGGGGCTTGAAAATACATTTCCTTTTAAATATAGAGGACTCATAACTCACATCAAGATAAAGGCAATCAGAACCTACCAGCTTAATACATAAATATCCCATACATATTTTAAGCATATGCACTTAAGCATAATTACTCTATTTGAATACAACTTTAGTGAATTCATATGAAAGACTTGAGATTTATGTTGTTCTATAGAAGATTAAAAAGTGTTTTTGTGACAGCTCTGATAAATGGCTTGTTAGGCAATATGAATATTCAAAATTGTGCCAAAAATGCAACAAAATTTATCTGAGATATCCTATTACATGTACAGTAGGGACTTATTATTCTGCAAAAAAGGAAATAAATGTCATTGAATATTTTAGAGCGATATATATTTTTGCAAATTATTTTACAGTCATTGCATTAGTTTTTCTTGAAGCACACTGGCTGGAAATTTAAAAGTATTTGTTTTAAATTGGAAAGCTGGGGAATAGAAAGGCGTATACACAGATGGAATCACAACCTCTCAAATAAACAGTACCGCACTACTAAACCTTCTCCCCTTTCTCCCTTATTGTCATTTTACTTAGGGGAGCTCAAATGTGCACTTTCTCAGAATTCCTCTCTTCTTTGAGAATATGTAATCTTCCTGGGCTTCCATGGACCTGAAACTATAGGAGTGATTACCACCAGAGAGCTGAATGGACCCTGGGGAAGAGAAAAATGAGGGGACATCATGGAATTGTTGCGCTCCAAACCATAGCTGAGTCTGAGTTGAACCCAATATTAAGCATGGCTAGGGTGAGGTTGTCGGACTAATAACCTTAGGGCTATTTGAATACTTGGGTCTCCTACTCAGCACTGCCACTCGCTTGGCTAACTTACAACACAGACCTATTTCCTCAGTATGGTGGATGTGAGTGCTTGACTGGAAATAGTGCTTATACCCCTTTAGAAGGGATCATTACCGTGTCTGGGAATATTTAGATAGGTTGCAGTGGTGTGTGCATGATCCTTGAGCAATGCTAGACAGACATAGATCTGGAGTTTTATTAGTAGTACCATTTGTCACGGTTAAGCTCACCAATTCAAGAGCATTTATTGTAATGTCTTCTTGATTACAAAGGTTTTAGGTAATGTAACATTTAAAGGTCTATAAAAAGGAATTTCTAAAAGTAATGCAAAGAATACATCCCTGGGTTTTAAAATGAAAATGTTTCTTCTGGCAGCAGGCATCTCCTCCCCCATACATATCAGCTAGTGCCACATCTGCAGGTGGAGTTTTCAGCTCCCCTTCCCCACATTCCTTCCCTGTTGGTACTGCCCAGGCCAATAAGAAAGTGTGGCATTGGCACAAGGATAGGCAAATGGACATGTAGAAGAAAATTGAGAGCCCAGAATTGGAATTATGTTTGGAAGGATACTTGACTTAAGAGAAGGGGGCCCACGACAATGTAATGAAGAAAGAAGCATTTTTTTCAATAGATGGTGCTGGTTCACATGAATTCTATTTGTCAAAAAACAAAGGGAAAGAAGGAAAGGAGGAAAGAAAGAAAAGAGAGGGAAGAAAGCAAAAAGAGAAAGAAATAACCCCACCTTATATGATAAAAATTGAGAGGCAAATCAGTAAAGTTTCTACAAATTAATATAGGAGAATAATTCATGACCCTAGGGTAGGGAAAGATATCTTTAAAAGGAGACAGCCACACCACTAACCATTAAGGGAAGAGGAATAAACTGGATTATACTAACATTAACAACATGTTAGTCAAAAGACACCATTAAGAAAGTGAAAAGATAAGCCACAGAGTGAAAGAATATACCTTAAATATATATAGCTAACAAAGGAGGCATAGCAAGTTTTTAAAAAAAAATATCCAAATCAATAAGAAAAAGACAATCCAATATAACAATAGGCAAAAGATTTGAATGGAAAGGTCACACACACACACAAAATTCCAAATGGCTAAGTGAACATATGAACAGGAACTTGGCCTCATTGGTGATGATGGAAGAGCAAATTACACACTATGCACTCATCAGAATGACTGAAACTTAAAAAGATAATCTTACCAGAGTTTGCTTAGAGTGTGGAGAAACAGGAATCCTTTTACCTTCTGCTAAGGCTATAAATTGGTGTGACCACTTTGGAAAAATGCTTAGCATTATCTCTTAAAGGCAACCTTTTGCATATCTTATGATTGGGCAGTTTCACTCCTTGGTATATCCAGTAGAAAAATGTGTGTGTGCGCATCAACAGAAATGTAAATGAATTTTTATAGCATCATTATTCATTATAGCCTAAACTGGAAAAAAAAACACATAAATATCCACCAAACTATTGTAGATAAATAAGTGTGTTATAGTCATGCAATGAAATACTCCACAGGAATGGAAACAAAAGAATTGCCACCACACCCAACAACATGGATGAAACTTCCCAATTATGAGTAGGGCTAGGGAAGTCAGATACAAAAGCATATATACTGTGTAATTTAATTGATATAAAATTTTATAAAATAGTCAGAACTGAGTTGCAGTATCAGAAGGCAGGAGAATGGTTTCCTTTGAGGAAATGGGAAAGGACAATGTTTGGGAGTGGACAGGATGGAGGGGCTTCTGCAGGGTTTTCGAGGCTCTTTGTTGACCTAGTGATGGATACATAGCAGTTGGCCTTGTGATAATTGGTTGAGCTGTACATTTATATTTTTGCACTATTCATTATGTGTATGATAGGTCTTATTACAAAATGGTTTTAAAAAACGAGCTACACTGACACAATTGTGGATCCTTTGATATATGGATGGTGAGTTTACATATCTAACTGGATAAAAGATCTCCAACTAAAATACAGACTTAAAGTGCACTCACCAGAATCACACAATGAAATGTCATGTGGGAATACCCATGAATATTTTAAATTTTAATGTTGCCTTCCATTCTGCATGTTTTAATAGCAAAAATCAGGCTACTTTCCTCTTTTCATCAGTCTAAGATTTAAATAGGCATTCTTAGAATGGTGGGTTCACGCCAAGCCCTTGAAGAGGCTGCTATTGAGAACAGAGCTGAATACCACTGCCTAGGCTTTTTAGCAGACAAGAACACAATCAAGGCAGTTTTTCTCCTGTGCCAGCAAGATTGGCATCGTGTTATTGGCTCTAGCCCTCTAAATAGGGCCTTGAGAGCAAATGCAGTCGAGGTTGTTTGTCACTGGCCTATCTGGAAGCTGTTGAACCTTAAGAATGTTCTGCATATTCATTAGTGAACGCTGCTGCAGACAGAACTTTAAAACAATCACGCAGATGAATTAGTACCTTCCACTGACATTTTTTGGCCCAGTTCACGGTCCATAAAATTACAAATAAAAACATACTGGAAACAACTGTGTGATTTTTCTAGACCTTCCTGGCTATCTTGTTTTCTTAAAGGTCTGAGCATGGAATACTCATGCTAATCATTTGTCACTTGGAAAGCATACCCTTCCTGCACCCACGAATGTATTACTGATGTAGCACATCCCATAGAGATGTGTAGGTGGAGGCAGGTTACGGGTTTTTTTTTCTTTTCTTTTCTTTGAACTTCTTGGCTCCTCTTAGCATGAAGTGGGCTTCTGGATGGTGAAGTGGTTTATAACTTGGGGGACATTGTGTGAGTTTAGTTAAGATTGAATATGAAATTTTGCATTCTGGTGGTAATGCTAATCTATTAACATGCAGTAAGAATTTAAGCAGATGTATAAAAGAACCTTTGGGCGGTCATCACAAAGGAGGAAATACATCTTATTTGGAAGTCTCAGGAAATAGGATTTAGTCTTGTCCCTGTGGGACACTGTAAGTGGAACACGGGCTAGAAGACCTGAAAATGGTTCTTTTAAAGCACTTTATCTCTCATTGGGATGAGAGCATACAGATGACCTTAGACAAATGGTGGGCAGTTTATTACTGGATTGTAAATTTTTTACCTTTTGTAGTCCTAATGAATCTGTGACTCTTGTTGGAAAACCATTACAGCTCCACACTCTAAGCCAGTGTTTTCCAAATATTCCTGATGAAGCTGGACCCCTCCTGACTCTGAATCTCCAGATGACATTCTAGAAATTGTTATTCATGTAACAGACAATCCAAGAAATTCTTATATTTAAGCATGATGGGAACACATGATTTATAACTGAACCTTCAGATTGGGATATTAAAGACATCAAGGGAAGATTATATAACAGTCTATTGCTATACAAAATAGGGATGAGATAAAAAGATATGAATATGTACAAAGGCAAAAACAAATTTCAAAATTTCATTTTATAAATTATAAATTAATTTAATAATAATTAATAACATAATCTGTTATGTAGTGAGAGCCTGAATATGTGGCAGATTACTTTCTAGAGTTTATAAAAAACAAAATCAAATATATTTCCCCACTTATTCCTCACAAAACCCTGGGATGTGTATGCTGCTATGATGACTCTCAGTTTCTAAATAAGTCACCAAGGGTTCACAGAGGTTAAGTGGCTTGATCTAGTGTTTCTTGTGGTTAAATTTCATTTGATTATAGAATAATTTACATTGAAATTGATTTTCAACTCATGACTCTGCTAGGAGCTGAGATTCTGAATGCCATGGGCTACATTTTTTCTACCAAACTCATTTCCGTGGACTGGCTTAAAGAAAACAATCTCTTGAAATAAAACTCATCATTCTGAAGCAAAACATCCTGCCATGATTTTTCTTTTTATAGAAGGATTATTTTTGAGCTATTATTTTTGTACTGGAAACTAGTGGTGGTAATATTCTACCCAAAGTTCTCTAAGAAAGTATTTGTTTTTGTGCTTCAGGCAAAGTAAATATTCAACCTGATTATTTCATTTAAAGGCTAAAAGTGCACCCCAGTTCTCCAGAAGGCAAAAGGTGCCAGAATACAGTTTATCTTTCTATTAACTGTTCTGTCAATTAGCATTAAATTCATTGCTAAGGCAAAAGCAGGATTGCAATATAGCAAAGAAAAACAATGAAATGAATGCTACAGAGGACATCCTAATGGAGAATCTCCCCTTTAAAAAGGAACACAAAATACAAATAACGAGGGAAATTCATCACCATGAAAGAGAGACAACAATGGGGATAAACAGAAGAACTTAAACCCCAAAAAAAGTTGTTAGGACAAACAGATTTCAGAGTATATTTTAGCACAAAGAGTTGCAAGAGGATATTGCTACCTAAACATTTGTTAATTGCATTACATGGGTAATAAAAATTGGTCAATCACTTAATAGCAAAATAGATGAGCTAAGTAAAGCAAAATGGTCCCTGAAGTTGAAGAGTAAATTTATGCATTAAAAAAACTGACCTGAGGAATTCCTGCAGAATTCAGATCAAAAGAAAGAGATGAAAAGTAGGAAAGCTAAGGTAATCTCATGTCTCAATAGACTTCATATAATAGAAGATTCAGAAGAAGAGTAAAAGAGAGGTAGTAATATTAAATGAAAGAAAAGCTTCTGCACAGCAAAGGAAACAGTCAACAAAACAAAGAGGCAACCCACGGAATGGGAGAAGATATTTGCAAATGACAGTACAGACAAAAGGTTGATATCCAGGATCTATAAAGAACTTCTCAAACTCAACACACACAAAACAGATAATCATATCAAAAAATGGGCAGAAGATATGAACAGACACTTCTCCAACG
>PISX010037605.1:0-10934 GCA_004024625.1 Mellivora capensis
CTGGGAGGGAGGTCTGGGTGCAGTTTGCTTTCCTCTAAACCTCCAAGAACCATCCAGAGCTGCCAAGGGGGGAGAGAAAACAAAGGAACAGACATAAAAACCTCCAGAGAACAAAAGCCTAAAGGCCCGGTTTCCTCAGAGCCCACCCCCTGGAGGGGGGCGGGAGGACTTAATGCAGGAAACACTGCCTGAAAACCCATCCGGCAGGCCCCTCCCCCAGAAAGCCAACCAGCCAAGAAGACAACAATCACTACTACTTCATAGATACGTTTAATTCTTAATTCGTTCCCACTATTCTGGTTCATTTAAAAAATTTTTTTTAATCTTTTTTATTTTGTTATATAGATTTTTTTTAGCCTATTTACCATCACAGTGAGACGTCCAGTACATCAAATTCCATAATAACCTTCTAACATGAACTTTTTGATACATATACCCATGTTTTTCTTTTGCTTTTCTATTTTATATATATATATATATATATATATATATATATATATATTTAAATTTCACTTTAGTTTAGATCATTCTTTTCTTTACTTTTATTTGCTAATATTCATATAGAGTTAAAATTCAAGGTATTCCCCTTTCCCCAATCAATGCTACCCCTATAGGTAAACCAATTTTTAATCCCCTGATATCTTAGGAAAGTTGTATCCCTTAAAAAAGATATAAAGATACATCCAGGAAAAAGTTGTTAATAATCAAGATAGAGAATAAATGTTTTTCTCTAAATTACACCATTGTCCAGTAATGGAATAATCTTAACTATCTCTCACTGAGCTTATGATTCTTAAATGACCTCTCATTGACATTACATAAGGATAATAGAACTAGTCAGGAAACATTTTGTTCATTTATGCACTAATATGTGCTTTGTAAACAACTAGCAATGGCATGACCACTAGGAAAGCTCCAGAATTGTAAAACTTTATAATAGGTATATATTTTATTTTATGAGAGCTCATGGCACATGTACCATTATAAAAGGATTCATTCATCACTTATCATTTGTTAGAGTATCTATTTTGTCTAAATAGGAAATTGCAAATACTTGGCACATTTGAAAGTATACCCTTCTTTACTCATAGTTAATATGCCTGAGCTTTGACCCAACCTATTCATTCTGTTCAATACAGAGCTTCAATTGACTATAGTTGTTACAATCTGTCATATCTGAGCTGCACAGGTTACAAGATAAGAGAAAAATTATACCTTTGAGAAACTCACAATGCAGTGTGAGTGGCAGCAAACTAGCTATGATACAATGTGATATGTTAATGTAGTAAATAGTATAAAAAAAGCTTTGCTGGGTGTCTGGGTGGCTCAGTCAGTTGAGCATCAGACTCTTGATTTTGGCTCAGTTGATGATCTCAGGGTCATGAGATCAAACCCCTCATCAGGCTCCACACTCAGCAGAGTCTGCTTGTCCCTCTTCCTCTGTTGCTCCACCTGCTTTCTCTCTCAAATAAATAAATAAATAAATAAATAAAATCTTTTTAAAAAATCACTGCAAAATATATCAATATTAGTGTGGAAAGACAGTTAACAAATCATTGGTTAACCAATTCCTACAGCAGTTGAGAAAACAGGGCTAAAAGGTATAGGTGATTTGTTCAAGGGCAAGTTAAGTGAGAAGATAGAAGAGCCTTGGGCACCTGACTCTCATCAAGAGTACTTTTATTCTACTATTATGCCTGTAAAACTAATCCTAATTCTGCTTAGACCTGTAGGCAATTTGATTCAGCAGTATTAAAGCAAAATTTGGCAGGTGTGTCAAAATAAAATGGTTCCATTTTATAGTAACAACCATGAAAATATTAGAAATTAGCTTTCCAAATAAACTACAGAAATATTCTGAGAGCTCATTCTTTTATGACTGTCTTTCACCTGCCATATCTAGACAGAAAATGTTATATCTCCCTTTAAAATATCAGAATCATCTTTCTGATAATACATATGACCCATCAACCTCATTTGTTCATGGCTTTTTCACCATTTTGTGACTATTAATCCAGCATTGGGAGAATCTTCTATATGTGAACCATAAATGACTTTTTAAAAAAAGCCATTGACAGTTTATACTGATGCATCTTTAGTTGAAGGAGAATTGACAACACTTGACTTCAAAGTTCAGAATTTAGACAGATCAATATTTTACTGATATATCAATGTTTCTGTTCTCTGTTTTCTAGTCTCATAATATTCTCAATTTATCTTTTAAGGTCAACACTATTTTGTTATATCATCACATACAGAATAAGTTAAGTTTCGTTCTGCTACTGATTTTATACTGCAACATAGTCAATATCTGGATACAAGTCTAGTTCCATTCTGGTTATGGGATGATTGATCGGACAACCATCTGTGGGATTTCTATTCTTTCCCTGAAATCAGCAAACCCCCAGCGTAGAGACTATAGTAGTTATCATCCCACTCATCAGTTAGGACTAGCATTTAACTGGTATTGTTATAAAGTCTCAAAGTGTCAGGCATATGGTTGATCATTTTGTTTTATTATTTTCACACAGAACTTTAGGAATGAGTCTAGAATGACGCCACTTTGTTTGCATCTTTTTGTTTTACTTGGGTCACTTAGATGCAATTAACTTATCATCCTGGGTCTCTGGCATGATGGGGAAGGCCAGGGAGGTTAATACTGCATCTAGAAGACTAAACCAGAAGAGATCTACCTGCTCTAATCTACTGTTTCTGTTTCTGTCTTTTCCCTGTCATTGGTTAATGACCCATTTGTTTATAATCTTAAGTATTACTCCTCCTGGGGCATGGATTCTACTCCTGCCTTTTGATCCCCAACATCTCTCTACAGTACAATATCTGTGAATAATTGGAATAAAGCTTTAATGCTCCATATATGAATTAAATTTAATATCTTTAGATTCTCTTCACTCTGCCCTGTTAGTGTTTATTCTTTCCCATTAATTATTCCTTTTCTCTTTCAGCAAGACATTGCACTAATTGGTGTTTAAAATTTTCACTGAGTCCATGTGAGACCTACTCTATTTTATTATGGTTAACCATAATACTATACTGTAGCAAATCTCTCACAATCTATTTTATACTGCACTGGTTTCTATGCTTTGTGGTGACACCTTTTGCATATAATGTTGCTCAAAGAACTTACTAGGCCTAGGACTTAGCCTCTTGTTTACTGTGGTAGATTAAAGATGTTCACATAGATTTTTCTACTTGTTCTATTGAGAGGTAAATTCTAATTTCATAGTCCCCGAATCTGGCCTAGTATCAGTGACTTTTTGATTTAATAGAATCGGGAGAAATGATGTCTTGGAAAATCTGTGGCAATATCATAAGAAGACTTGCAACTTCTTCATAGACCCCTTGGAACTTTTTATTTTAATTCCCCTGGGGAAAACCAGCTATCATTTAAAAAGTCAGACTCTCCTGATGCTGTCATCCTATAAAAAAAGGTTAAGCTATTTATGTGGAGAGATTTCATGGAGAAAGAAGTCCAGAAATTCCAAGTTTTAACCCTTTTAACCCAGTCACCAGACTTGTGAGAGAAAAAAAATAAAATAAAATCATCCTGGGTATTCTAGCCCTGGCAGAACTGGGAATCCATCTAACAGCCAGAATGGAGGCTTAAGGAATGTAGAATATACTGACCCAAGCAGGCCATCTCCAGCCACTTGGCCACCCTAGCTGAAGGCTCAGCCATTGTGGAAAAGATTCAAGCCATCCTTGGGTTTCAGGCCATCCTTGTTGTTAAGTAACAGCAAATTCCTGATATCCTGACCCACAAAATAGTGAGCAGCACAAAATAGTTTTCTGTTTATAACACTAAGTTTTGGAGTGCCTTGTTGTACAACAGTGAATAACATAAAATAATTTTGTACCTCTAAGTGGGTGCTGTTGTAACTCAAGTCTAAACATGTGTCATTGGCTTTGGGGTTATTTTCAGAGGCCATGAGGACAATATTAATGGCAGATGGGAGGATCTCAAAGAGAATATTGATAAAGACTTGAAAAGCAGTGAGGAAACTATTATAGGACACTGAAAAAAAGATGAACCATCATGTAGTGGTGGAAAATTTTGGCAATACAGTCATCTGAGATGATGTGAACAACACACATTATTCAAAGTGAACAAACTTTGAATTTGCTTAAGGAAATATTTTTAGGAAGAAAACTAAAAGTATTCTTTTAGCTATGTAAAGTAAGGTATAAATACAGAAAAATGAACCAAAAACAGAGAATCACTCATTTTTGAAGCAGAATACTAAGGAAATCTGAAGGAGCAAGGACTATAGATTCAAAAATAAAACACTTTTCATCTCCAGTCTCACCAAATGGTATGGGACTAGCAAAGTAAAAAATGGCCTTGGCAGACATCAATCCAGGGTGCTACAAGAAAAGTATGTTTCAAGGTAAAGATCAAGGTATGTGGGTATAACACCTTTTGTTTATACTAGAATATTTTTCCACAGTAACCAAACCCCTAGTCCAAGACAGCGAAGAACCCAAAGAAACTTGGTGGAGGCTGGGAAAACATTGAGGGGATGACAAATGGAGGCTGGAACAAACGTATTTGAATTATGAACTGGCAGAAAAATTAGCAAAACCATTGTCTGTGGTAATGTGGAAGATACAAAAAAGTTCCTAATGAAATTATGGATTGAATTAAAGTGATTTATAAGGAAAATGAATATTGAAAGTGTTAACTGACTGACTTCTTTTAGTTACCTGTGATAATGTGTAAGAGAAGTGACTTGAGCTAAAAAAATGATCATCCCTGGGGAGAAATTAGAGGAAATATTTCCAACCCAGAACTTGCTGGGTTGAAAAATAGGCTTATTTCTTATTTCATATTACTGAGCTATAAATGGATGGAAAAAAGAAAAGGCCTTTGAATCCACTGAGTAAATATCACCCTAAAAGCCTTTTTAACTATATTTTGATCTTGTGATTATCAACCATAATTGGAGTCTAGCCAGTCAACTCAGTGTCTAGCCCAGTGTCTGGCACATAGAAGCCTCTTCACATAAATGGAAAAAATACGGTTTGTTATGGAATGATTGCTATGGAATGTGTTGACAGTTTGAAAGAAAAAATGAGCAAGAAGAGTAGAGAAACTTTAAACCTAAACTTTTTGCATAAATATGATATTCCAAATGGAGTAATTACTTTTACATAAGAATTTCTAAAGATGAATTTGCCAGTTAAATACCTAGCCGTTTCAAGTTTTCCTTCAAAATTCAAAATTTTCAGGTATTCATATCCTATTTGTAATATTAAGTATTTTAATAAGTACAATCTTCAATAAGCAGTTGTATTATTTCAACTATTGGCTTCATGAACAACTACTATTCTTTTCCTAGCTTAATTTGATAATTACTAATGTTTAGGAACAAGATTCTGACTGAAAAATACTTCACTGTAAAAGAAGGCAATCTGTTTAAGCACCGTCCTTCACAGTCATGAAGATTCTTCTCATCAACATCAAAAATACTTAGAATTTAGGGAATTTAAACACATCAGTGTCAGAAAAGACTAACTGTTCAAACTATTGCTTAGACTGTGAGCTACAACAGCAATCTTTCAATGAAGATTCAAACAGAAGAATAGTTCTGTTAAAAGAAAAGGTCAAATTGAGTAAATGTATCAATCAAAAGCCAAGTATGAAAAGTTCAAGGTCAAGGACTCAGTCAAATTCAACTGACATTTTGAAAGCTAGTCGAGACATTTTATCACAGAAAACTCATTTTTAATAATAAGGATTTGTACTTACTTAGCATATAAAAATCAGAGTTTACTCAAAATCTTAAAAATCATCACATTCTCCTACTTATCACTCTTCTTTAGCTATGTTATACAACTTCTGATATTTCAAGGAATATTTACAAGACTCTTCAAAATTTCACACTGTGAACTGATAGCAAAACTAATAATCATATGTGCATATATATTTTGTTCCAAGATTTCACATTACTAGGGCTTGTATTTTTCATTATATGTGTCTTCATATGTGTGTATGTATGTGTGCATTTATGCTAGTAATAAAAAATAAGACATGTTGATTCCTTTTCAAGAAAAAAGGACATTGTTCCATTTTCTAAGATTATTGTTGCTTTTAGAGGAAATCTTTATTTAGCTTTATAGGAAATTTCAATTTTTTGTCAAAGTATTATATATATGTAAATATATTCTTAGCCATAGCAAAGAATTCAGATTTGAGATTATTTTCCCGTTTTGGAATTCTTTCAGCATAAAGATTTGTCTGATTCTAAGAACATCAGTAGAGTTTGAGGTATCTTCCATTAATCGAGTAGGAATATTTAAAAAGGAAAATGTGATTTTTGGAGCTATCAATGTTCCCTCCTGAAAAAAATGGTTAATGTGCATTAACAATTTAAAAAATTATTTCACTGTTATTGGAAACCATATCTGGAGACTTTTTTGGATTTTGGTCTTTGAAAATCACAGAACCTCAAAATTAGGTAGATCATTAGGAGTCATTGACTCTAACCTTTTCACTTTGAAGATGAGGACTCAGAGAGGTGACATAACTCATCCAATGTAATACAGCTAAGTAGGAACAAAGCTGGGCCCACATCAAAAACTCTTGAAACCCTCTCCCAACATAATCTACCAATATTTTACTATATAATGATGTCACTAAGTAGCATAATATGAAACTCTATCATTACTGTGAAAAGTCTGGAAGCATCTATTTAAAATAAAAATAGTTTATTATTTTACCCTGCAATCCATTCCTGGAAATCTATGCCATAGAAAGAAAATTACTAATATACATAGATACAGAGGGTTAGAAATATTTCCTGTTTCATTCTTCATATATGTCTCAAAACAGAAAACAAAGTTAATATTTATTAATAGGGAAATGGCTAAATAAATTGAGGTATACTCTAATGTGGACTATAATATACCTATTGAAAAGAATGAATTAGATATATATCAAATAGCATGAAGAATTTTCAGCAATTTTAAATAAGAGTAATGGGGTACAGAACAAATATTTAAAATATGTTTTAATTTAAAAACTAATAAAAATATTCCTGAACATATATAATTTGTCTAGGATCACAGTAAGACAGAGGAAAATATAAGAAGTATAATATTAGGATATTAACAGGCTTAACTAGGTATGCCTTCTCAAGGCATCTGTTAACAGAGTCCTCATATTTTCTTTTGCTCATGTCAGACTGGTCTAGCACTATGGTTGTATGTTAGCATGTATGCTGTGTTATGTTCATCTTCATGTGATCTATTGCTCTCCATATATTCTTTTAAAGTGTCTTTGCAAAGACACTTTGCATATTTTAATCTTAGGGAACCTGCTTTAATATTGTCTTGCTATTATCTGCTCTCCATATTGCTCAATCTAGCGTAATTGTGTAAATGCTGGCAGCTACATTCAAACCTCAAAAGCATGCTACCTTGCTTTTAACATTAATAAATACTAGTGGAGGGCGTCTGGGTGGCTCGGTTGATTAAGTGGCTGTCTTGGGCTCAGGTCATAGAGCTCCATGTTGGGCTCCTTGCTTAGCAGAGAGTCTGCTTCTCCCTCCACCTCTGCACCTCCCCCTGTTGTGTGCACTCACTCTCTCTCAAATAAATAAATAAAATCTTAAAAAAAAAAATAGAACTACTGGTGGGTAACATTGATGACATAGTAAATGTAAAACATACGATGCTGGGTGAGACCTCAATGGCTGGTTAAGAATTTCTAGACACATGGAAGATGACTTTTTATAACTGTTGTTCAGATCTTCAGATTTGACTAGAGCTTGAGTCACTAGGGTGTTCCAAGCTGATAGAGTTAATCTTTATTTTTGGCTTGGTCAAGAACATTGTACTATGTGTCAACCACCTAGAAATATTCAGTTATATTTCTTTAAATTTATTTTGGCTGCAGATGAGATTTTTGTGCAGACCCATACACAGCCAATATTTGAATTGAATTTGAATGAATCTTCTAGTGTATATTAAGCCATTCAGTTGAATTGACTTTTCAAGTCCCTTTGATTTCATGTATTAAGATTATAATCATTACTAAATAAGAAATTCTTGGAGGATTTCCTGAAGAACTTTGATGGTGTTCATGATACTCTTTGGTGTTACCAGCTAAAAATTAACCTCATGAAAAGTTAATTTTCTGCCATTATGTTCACAGATGGAACCTTCACCTTTGAGTAGAACTTCAACAAAACTGTCTAATACACTATACTAATTATAAACTTTGTCAGGTTTTGCATTTCTTAATATACTTTAGTCATCTTTGTTTTTGTCTTCAAATATACTTTAGACATTAGCAAACCTGGAACCAACCGATGTTTGCAATGTGCATGTGCATTGGAGACTGCTATTTTGGACCCTATAACAACCATGTGGCATAACCTGGGCTAGCCTGCTATAGGATGGGAGACCACTTAGAGCACAGACATAACATCCTAGCTGTCTTTCCCCAGAAAACTCCTAGTGGACTTGAGAGCGGACTGCAGATGCATATAGAAGCCCATATGAGAAGAGGAGAAAAAACAACAAAGCCCCGCACAAATTACTCATCCATAGAATTTGGTCATAAATTGTGTGAAATTTTTTTTGCAGCAAAAGCTAACAAAACAAAAATTGGAACTGTAATTGAGTGAGACTTTTGTGGATCCTGGGATGGGGGTTGCAACTGGAAGAAATGTAAAATAATTGTGGCCAGAGGACAGATGGTAGTAGACTGTAAAAATACCTGCAATACTTTGCAGCTCTTCCCAGCAAGCCTTTGCTTCCTTACTCTTTGGATCTGATATGGCCTTATAATCGAATGTGACAGAGTGATGTGGAAAAAGTCCTGAGCCTCAGCCTCAGGGATCGTGATGCTTCTGCTCTCGGTCCTCTATGTGAACAACCCTGGGCTAGCCTATTTGATGATAAGAAACACATGGTCCATTTGCCTAGTGGCGAGCTAACCCATTAACTTTAGTGCCTCAAAGCTGACTAGCAGGTGACTACAGATGCATGAATGATTCTTGCTGAGACCATGAACTTAGCTCTAACTGCTATTCTATAAAATCATGAGCTAAATAAATGATGGTTTAGACTCACTAAGTTTTTGAGTGAATTATTTTGCAGCAAAAACTAATACAAACTATGTTTGCTTAATGTTCACCTCTATATGCTTAGGATAACTGGTCCTGAATTACCTTTCCATAGTTACAGGAAACAAAAGGAGATACATACAAAAAAATATTCATTGATATTTAAACTGTGAAATATTCTCTAAAGGCATTTATGTATCATGTCTAAAATATAAAAATAAACATATCAAAGGATTATTCCAGTCAGAATTTTGGTATGAGACAGCATGTGGCAATCAGGCACCCCCCCCCACTCCACCCCCAATCCAGGCAACCCCCAACCCCCCAATAAAAAAGTTAGCTAACAAAAAGTGATTTTTAATGTCTGTTGCCTGATTACTCTTAAAAACAAATAGAAACATGTTATTGAAATGCTTGCAACTGTAACATTAGCTAAACCTATTTTAAACACTACAGACTTTGCAGTAGACTGTTTAGAATCATTACCGTGTGATGGAAGTGAGCAAAGTATGTCACAGGTCTCTTACTCAAGAAAACCAGTCTTTCAGTTTCCTTACTACTTACATGATGGATAATGGCAATTAGACTGTGGATTTCAGAAATGCTTGTGTAAAATACCATCACCATATTTAATAAGTATTTTAAAACAAATTTATCAGTATGCTTTATTTGTGAGGCTATCAGCTAACTGCTGATATTTGATAGTTTCAATTAGGCTTATTAGTAAGAAATCCTTGAACTGTTTATATGCCAATGTTGTATCCTCACATGCTAATGGATTCTAAATTATTTTAGCTAGTTCTTTTGGTTTTGCAGATGTGTAAGGTATATGACAAGATATTTAGAAAGTACCAGTTAGATTATTACTTTACCTTACTAGTTGATTAAATAAACTTTAGTATTATCCTTAATAATAAATTCAATTGAATATTAATTGTCTTTCTGCCAATGACTTACTTGGTTAATAATTCAAATTTCCCTTTCATAGTTTACTTCTCTCAACAGTACAAAGTCTCAATACTATAACACTGATCACATTAAAAAGTTATTTAAATATCTGTATTGATTAGCATTTTAAAAGAAAGATCACACTTTAATGAACCATGTATTTCCTGCCATAATGTAGTGCTATACATATCACAGGTAACCATTACGTTTTTGTAAAGTGAGAAACTGTACTAAAATTTTCCATGATATTGGTATATTCTTTTTTTTTTTGGTATATTCCTTTTGTTTGTTTGTTTTTGGTATGGTAGTTTAACAAATGAGCAGAGAAATGAGGAAGTCACTATATATGAGCATAAAATTATAGTTGTTTATATAATAACTAATTTAATAAATATTTAGCAAATAATCTGTCAGGCATGATACCAAGTGCTCAAAAATGGTTAAGAAGATAGATATGATTCCTGTCCTCAAAAATATATAATTTAGTAAAGGAATAAATGTGGATGGAAGGAGAAATTCTGATTTTAACCTGTTTTCTTCAATTGTTTTATATTTTTATAATTGCTTCTAGAATAACAAGCAGCCTTCTTTAAAAAATCACATACTGCTTCTCAGGAATTATCTCAATGACCCTGAATATTGAATATTAACATTGTAGTAGTTAATTTCTTTTTTTATATACTCCATAGAAAGCTTTAAGCAACATGTAAATTTATGTAAAACACATACACTTATGCTAAGAAACATACAGTTTATCCCCGGACTTAATTTGGAAAAATCTGACACCTTTAATTTTACTAGGAATATGTAACTTGCGTTAATTGGAACCAAGAAAAATCACCACCATTTATTTAACTTTAAAAGGTGATATGAGCAGCTTTCTTTATTATTTTTTTT
>PISX010037606.1:0-10915 GCA_004024625.1 Mellivora capensis
CACTGCCCTACATAGCTGTCACATAATGTAGGGGGAAAATTCACTATGTATTAATACCTGAAAAAAAGCTCTATTTTATGTGCATATATCAACTCAATAAAATGCATACCTGCCATCTGAATTAGCAAAAAAGAAGTCAAACTCTCACTCTTTGCAGATGATATGATACTATATGTGGAAAACCCTAAATACTCCACTCCAAAACTTCTAGAACTCATACAGGAATTAAAAATTGTTAGGATATAAAATCAATGCACAGAAATCAGTTGCATTTCTATACACCAACAGCAAGACAGAAGAACGAGAAATTAAGGAGTCGATCCCATTTACAATTGCATCCAAAACTATAAGATACCTAGGAATAAATCCAACCAAAGAGGCAAAGAATATGTACTCGGAATAGTATAGATTACCCATGAAGGAAATTGGGGAAGAAACAAAGAAATGGAAAAACATTCCATGATCATGGATCAGAAGAACAAATATTGTGAAAACGTCTATGCTACCTAGAGCAATCTACACATTTAATGCAATCCCTATCAAAATACCATACACTTTTTTCAATGAAATGGAACAAATAATCCTAAAATGTATATGGAACCAGAAAAGACACCGAATAGCCAGGGGAATGTCAAAAAAGAAAGCCAAAGTTGGCGGCATCACAATTCCGGACTTCAAGCTCCATTACAAAGCTGTCATCATCAAGACAGTGTGGTACTGGCACAGAAACAGACACAAAGATCAGTGGAACAGAATAGAGAGCCCATAAATGGACCCTCAACTCTATGGTCAACTAATCTTTGACAAAGCAGGAAAGAATGTCCAATGGAAAAAACACAGTCACTTCAACAAACCATTTTGGGAAAATTGGACAGCCACATACAGAAGAATGAAACTGGACCATTTCCTTATACCACACACAAAAATAGATGCAAAATGGATAAAAGACCTCAATGTGAGACAAAAATCCATCAAAATTCTTGAGGAGAACTCAGGCAGCAACCTCTTCGACCTCAACTACAGCAACTTCTTCCTAGAAACATGGCCAAAGGCAAATAAACTATTGGGACTTCATCAAGATCAAAAGCTTTTGCACGGCAAAAGAAACAGTTAACAAAACCAAAAGACAACTGACAGAATGGGAGAAGATATTTGCAAATGACATATCAGACAAAGGGCTAGTGTCCAAAATCTATAAAGAACTGATCAAACTCAACACTGAAAGGCCAATTAATCCAATAAAGAAATGGGTGGAAGACATGAACAGACATTTCTGCAATGAAGACATCAAGATGGGCAACAGACACATGAAAAAGTGCTCCTCATTACTCGGCATCAGGAAAATACAAATCAAAACCACAATGAGATACCACCTCACACCAGTCAGAATGGTTAAAATTAACAAATCACGAAGTGACAGATGCTGGCAAGGATGCGGAGAAAGGGGAACCCTCCTACATTGTTGGTGGGAATGCAAGCTCATGAAACCACTCTGGAAAACATCATGGAGGTTCCTCAAAAAGTTGAAAATAGAGCTACCCTATGATCCAGAAATTGCACTACTGGGTATTTTCCCTAAAGATACAAACATAGTGATCCGAAGGGGCACGTGCACCCAAATGTTTATAGCAGCAATGACCACAATAGCCAAACTATGGAAAGAACTTAGATGTCCATCCACAGATTAATGGATAAAGAAGAAGTGGTATATATGCACAATGGAATACTATGCAGCCATCAAAAATGAAATCTTGCCATTTGCAATAACATGGATGAAACTAGCGGGAATTATGCTTAGTGAAATAAGTCAATCAGAGAAAGACAACTATCATATGATCTCCCTGATATGAGGAAGTGGAGAAGCAATTTAGGGGGTTTGTGGGGTAGGAAAAGAATAAATGAAACAAGATGGGATCAGGAGGGAGACAAACCATAAGAGACTCTTAATCTCACAAAACAAACTGAGGGTTGCTGGGGGGAGGGGGGGAGGGAGAGGGTAGTGGGGTTATGGACATTGGGGAAGGTATGTGCTATGGTGAGTGCTGTGAAGTGTGTAAACCTGGCGATTCAAGACTTATACCCCTGGGGCTAAAAATACATTATATTTTTTTAAAAAACTTAATAAAAAAAATCAGTGAGATACCACCTCAGACCAGTCAAAATGGCTAAAATTAACAAGTCAGGAAATGACAGGTGTTGTCAAGGATCAAAGAAAGGGGAACCCTCCTACACTGTTGGTGAGAATGCAACCTGGTGCAGTCACACTGGAAAACAGTATGCAGGTTCCTCAAAAAGTTGAAAATGGAGATACCCTATGACACAGCAATGGAACTACTGGGTATTTACCATAAAGATACAAATGTAATGAACTGAAGGGGCACTTGCACCAGAATATTTATAGCAGCAATGTCCACAATAGCTAAACTATGGAAAGAGCCTAGATGTCCATCAACAGATGAATGGATAGAGAAGATGTGGTATCTATCACGGAATATTATGCAGCCATCAAGCAAAAGAAATCTTGCCATTTGCAACGATGTGGATGGAACTAGAGGGTATTGTGCTAAGTGAAATAAGTCAATCAGAGAGGGACAATTATGATATGATCTCACTAATGTGAGGAATTTGAGAAACAAGACAGAGGATCATAGGGAAATGGAGGGAAAAATGAAACAAAAGGAAAGCAGAGAGGGAGACAAACCATAAGAGACTCTTAATCTCAGGAAACAAACAGAGGATTGCTGGAGGAGATGGGGGTGAGAGGGTCAGGTGGCTGGGTAATGGACATTGGGGAGGGTACGTGCTATAGTGAATGCTGTGAATTGTGTAAGACTGATGAATCACAGACCTGTACCCCTGGAACAAAGAATATATTATATGTTAATTTTTAAAAAAAGACAAACAATAACACCTATCAGAGAATCCAGGTGTTTTCTATAAAGGCTGCTTGGGAAAAGGAGAGAACATGACAGAAATGCATATAAACTACTAGTAGTTAATTAGGCTGCCTACATGATCATTTAACAAGGTCAGCTGGCCTAAAATTTGTGCAAATCTCAAGGTCTGCTCCCCTGATGTGGGGCTTGCTTAGGCTTCCTACTTGAAACTTTCTTTTCTTTGGTTCATATGTTGGTCTACTATGGACTCCCCAGTCAGAGGTCTGTCAGTCCAAAACTGGTAAAAACACCTGGGCTCATTTAACTCAGTAGCTACATGGGAAAACAGACAGCAACTTCTAAATAGACTGTGACTAACTTTTTCTTTATAAATTACCTGATGGAAAAAATATTTAAAAGCATTTGATAATGAAATATCACCTTAAACACATCAGAATGGCCAGGATCAGAAAGACAAGAAATAAGTGTTGGTGTGGATGAGGAGAAAAAGAAAGCTTTGTGCAATGTTGGTGGTAATGTAAATTGGTGCAGCCACTGTGGAAACAGTATGGAGAGTCCTCAAAAAATTGAAACAGAAATAATATATGATTCAGTAGTTCCACTAATGGTTACTTACCCAAAGAAAAAGAAAACACTAATTCATAAAGATATAAACATACCTGTGTTTATTCCTGCATTATTTACAATAGCCAAGATAATGAAAGCAACCCAATTACCTGTTGATTGTGGTGTGTGTGTGTATATATATATATATATATATATATATATACACACAGTGGAATATTAATCAGCCATAAAAATGAATGAAATCTTGCCATTTATGGCAATATGGGTGGACCTTGAGGGTATAATGCTAAGTGAAATAAACAGAGAAAGACAAATACCATATGATTTCACCTATATATAGAATTTTAAAACAAAAGAATAAAGAAACAACAAAAACAAACCAAAACTACATAGAATAAAATGGTGGTTGCCAGAGCATTGAGGGAGGGGGTGGTTGAAGGATGGTGAAAATGGTTGAAGAGCAGTGAGAGATACAAGATTCAGGTACAGAATAAATAAGTCACCCGGATAAAAGGTACAGTGGGGATAAAGGGTATGTAGTCCATAACACTGTAATAGTGTTGTACAATAACAGATGGTAGCTACATTTTGTGGTGACCATCCCATAAAATACAAACGTGGTCAAATCACTACGCTGCATACCTGAAACTGATGTAAGATTCTCTGTCAACTGTACTTCAAAAAGTAAAATAAAATGGTAAAAATACAGACACATGAATTCATTTAACAAGTCAAATTACATTCCTTCATTTTACTATTAGAAGACAGTCTCTTCAATAAATGGTGCTGGGAAAATTGGACAGCTATATATAGAAGAATGAAACTCGACCATTTTCTTACAACATACACAAAGATAAATTCTAAATGGATAAAAGACATCAAAGTGAGACAGGAATCCATCAGAATACTAGAGGAGAACATAGGCAGTAACCTCTTCGATATCAGCCACAGCAACTTCTTTCAAGATATGTCTCCAAAGGCAAAGGAAACAAAATCGAAAATGAACTTTTGGGACTTCATCAAGAACAAAAGCTTCTGCACAGCAAAGGAAACAGTCAACAAAACAAAGAGGAAACCCATGGAATGGGAGAAGATATTTTCAAATGACAGTACAGACAAAAGGATGATATCCAGAATCTATACTCAAACTCAACACACACAAAACAGATAATCATGTCGAAAAGGGGGCAGTAGACATGAACAGACACTTCTCCAATGAAGACATACAAATGGCTACCAGACACATGAAAAAATGTTCATCATCACTAGCCATCAGGGAGATTCAAATTAAAACCACATTGAGATACCACCTCACACCAGTTAGAATGGCCAAAATTATCAAGACAGGAAAAAACGTGTGTTGGAGAGGATGTGGAGAAAGGGGAACCCTCTGACACTGTTGATGGGAATGCAAGTTGGTGCAGCCACTTTGGAGAACAGTGTGGAGATTCCTTAAGAAATTAAAAATAGAGCTTCCCTATGACCCTGCAATTGCACTACTGGGTATTTACCCCAAAGATACAGATGTGGTGAAAAGAAGGGCCATCTGTACCCCAATGTTTATAGCAGCAATGGCCACGGTCGCCAAGATGTGGAAAGAACCAAGATGCCCTTCAATGGACGAATGGATAAGGAAGATGTGGTCCATATACACTATGGAGTATTATGCCTCCATCAGAAAGGATGAATACCCAACTTTTGTAGCAACATTGACGGAACTGGAAGAGATTATGCTGAGTGAAATAAGTCAAGCAGAGAGAGTCAATTATCATATGGTTTCACTTATTTATGGAGCATAACAAATAACTCAGAGGACATGGGGAGGTGGAGAGGAGAAGGGAGTGGAGGGAAATTGGAGGGGGAGATGAACCATGAGAGACTATGGACACTGAAAAACAACCTGAGGGTTTTGAAGGGGTGGGGGGTGGGAGGTTGGGGGAGCCAGGTGGGGGGTATTATGGAGGGCACATATGGCTGGAGCACTGGGTGTGGTGAATAAACAATGAATTCTGTTACACTGAAAAGAAATTAATAAAAAAATAAAAAGTGGATACCCTTTGCATTATGGTGTTTTTGCCATGGGCATTAGTAGAAATCTTTGAAGAGAATAGAACTCTGAGGGACAGCCATAAGCTCTCCCTAGATGCTGGAGTGTGTCACAGCATGTATTTTCCCAGGACTCTTTTCAAGGCTCCCATAACCTCCTTATTCCTCAGGCTGTAGATAAGGGGGTACAGGGCTGGAGTGACAACCATATATAAAAGAGAGATGATGTTGTCTTGCTTGGGGCTATGGAGTGAACTGGGCAGGACATACATAAATGTGGCAGCTCCATAGAACATCCCAACCACCATCAGGTGGGAAGAGCAGGTGACTAGGGCTTTCTGCTTTCCCTCACTTGAAGGCATGCAAAGCACAGTACACAGGATTAGTGCATAAGAGGAAATGATAGTAAAAAGAGGGGGTATCAGGAAGGTTACACCCAACACATACACAAACAGTTCATATCTGGAGGTATCTGCACAGGCCAACTTCAGCAAAGGTGGGATCTCACAGAACAGGTGCCTGATCTTCCGGGACATGCAGAAGGGATAGTGCATGGTATACACAGTATAAACAAAGGCACATAGGGATGCCAGTACCCAGGCTGTGGCCACCATGAACCAGCAGACCTTTGGCCTCATGAAGACCATGTAGTTCAGAGGATGACAAATGGCCACATATCTGTCATAGGCCATGAAGGCCAGTAGCAGATCCTCTGCACCACCCAGCATCAATTCCAGAAACATCTGAAGGGCACATCCCCCGAAGGAGATGGTGTTTTCATTGAGCAGAAAGTCCATGAAGGCCTTGGGAATGACAACAGATGTAAAGAGGAGATCCGTGAGTGAGAGCTGCCTGAGCAGGAAGTACATGGGCACGTGGAGACGGGAATCCACTGTAATGACCAAGAGCAGCAGGCCATTGCTGGTCAGGGCCAACATGTACAGGACTGTAATTGTGGCACAGAGCAGTTCAGGAGACCCACTGTCATTCAGAATCCCCATCAATATAAAGCCACTGCCCAAGGTGGAGTTCCAGTACTCCATTCTGTGTTGTTTCTTTAGTTTCCTAGAATCAAATACATTCTCAGTGAATTTTTGCTAAGGTGGTCCCTAGTTTGTAACATCACAGGCTCCTGATGGTGGCCAACATGAATCCAATGAGGCAATGTCTTTCCTACTGGAAATGGACTTTACCTGTTAACCTCTCAGTTTCTGGCACATTTAATTGTACCTTGATGAAAGATCCATCTGAATGGAGAGCAGAAGCAGACATCACAGTAGCTAAACATTAAGACATCACTATACAAAAATGTTATTCAGGACATAAAACTTTGACATGTGTCTTTCCACAATGATTAAGTCATCTCTCTCTCTCTAGAAATCAATATCCTAGAACCCAAGCCCTTGGTTATTTTTAGACCTATGTTTTAAGTAAAATATTTGTCTAATTATTTAAATACCCAGTTAGTGTCCTAACAACCTGTTCTGAATATAAAGTTCTAAAGCCAGTGCAGAAGTGTGATTTCAACAGAGCACTTCCCCTTCATTTTCCATATAACTTATGTCCACGTTTGTTTGTAGCATTCAAGGCTATAGATGTAAGTCTCATAGGAAGAGCTAAAATACATCCACCTTAGTCACTTCCCTGGACCAGCTCCATACTCTCCATGGGTTTGAGGGAGAAGGGATTCTAGACTCTCTGAGACTAGGGGATGGAGTGTTTGACATGCTATTGATTTTATGAGCTAAAACTTTAAGATCAATGACAACATAGGTGTTTCTTTACAGGTTATGCAAACATGTGAGCCTGGGAGAACTCAAAGATCTGATAACTAATGAGGCCCTGCCCAGGAAGATCAGAGTGTTTGTGTTTAGGAGAAAGGGTGAAAGGTGCTGGCAACAAAAGAGCATGTGTTGTATGTTGTAATTAGGCTCAATAATCCTATCTGCCCTCTATTACACCTGACTGAGATCCCCACTCTCCCTCCTGCAGGGTCAGAGTGTCTACATTGGATTGAATGGCCACAGGAAAGACAGGATGAATTCCTGTTCTGGAAAGCATTAGATCATTTGACAGGCATATCATTGGCTCTTAGATGGTCCTTTGATTTGGAGTCATTTACCAGATAGGTGCAAAAATCCCATATCAGAGGCCAGCAAAGCCTGGGCTCTAAGGACAGGTACTGATACTTCAACCAGGAAGCGGTCACCCAGACCTGGGATGTGGCACAGACTCTTTCTTCATTTTCACGGATTTTTCATGTTTAGGAAACCAGGAATAGAGGTCATTAGGATGTGGGACAGAGCCCAAAGCACTAAAGAATCTGGAAGACAGTATAGTTTAAGCTCTTAGGGTCTGCTTTGGGCTCTGTTTCTCAACTCTCAACTCAACATATCTAGAGGCTGCACACTTCCCTGAAAAAGAGATAAAGGCTTTACCTCAGATAGTGAGAAGACTAGCTGCTCAACCTTGCAATCTGCCTCGGGGGTTGTTTGAGAGTCAAGGATTTTCCTGTAGAAATGCAGAAAGAGTAAGCTTTTCTAAGAGTGTCCAGCTGGTTTAAATTTTGCCAAGTTGGGTTAAGAGTTTGAGGAATCTAACCAACATAGATGTCAGGGCCACTTCTCCTGGTCCTTCTATTACTCCACAGGTCGGCTATGGAGATGTAATAGAGACAGATGGCTAATACAGTCTTGGGTAGTTTCTGTGAATCTCTCACTTCAGAGATGGATTTCCTGTTCTCACACCTGTGGATAATTAGTAGACACTGCTTCTATCACTCAGATCCCCAGGTCGAGAACCCACCAGCATCCAGCTCTGGAGAAGTTGTCAGACTGAGTTCTTGGGTCCAGATGCTCAGACTGTCATTTACTCTTGCTAAGGTCTGGGAGCAAAGAGGAAAGCAGCAGGAATCTGGGGGAAATAGATATTGGAAGAGCTGCCCAAGGGAGGCCCTGCCATGCTTAGCCTTACTGTCCCTGGGGAGAACAGTGAACCAGGGCCCTATCCTTGGGGAGGCTGTTCTGGCTCCTTATCCCATGACCCCACCCTCTCTACTTTATTCCATGCCTAACATTCCTAGGGACTTCTCACCTCAGCTGAAAGGGCCTCCCCTGGAAATGCTGGTCCAGGAAACAGGATGTTAATGAGTCCTCATGGGTATGTTTCCTGGCCTGGCATCTCTGCTCTGTTCTTTCACTAAATAAGCTCAGATGCTCCAGGGTTCTATCCTACCCTCAGGAGGCACTAATGGCCTATTTCTAAATTGCTGACTGGATAGACCAGGAAGCAAGGGTCCGTTTCATGGTGAAGGCTCTGCCCCAGATCTTAAGGTGGGTTTTGTGTCAGCTGTAGGATACTCCCAGAGTGTATTCTGTGGAGGAATTGGCCTTGTAGTTATTACCAAGATTCTAAATCCTCAGGTTTATTCCCTGTCCTGCTTATTCTGTCATTTACATGTTTTTCTTGTGTTATAAGCTCTCCCTCCAACTTCATTCAGCTCCCAAATATGATAAAGATTTCCCTGTTCAAACAAACAAACAAACAAACAAACAAACAATAATTTGGTTTCTCTTTCCTTTATGGACTGTATCTCAAAATCCCCTCCGCTTTTACCATAAACTTTTTCAAAAAGCATTTATAATAACTGGGTCTTCTTCTACTCTCAAATGCTCATTCATTATATGAGAAGATAACACTTGCCACCTGCTACATTAGAGAACCCAGAAATAACAGTATCATAACCTAATCAGAGATCCTAGAAATAATAGTAGCATAACCCAATAAAATTGTATTTCTCACTTATTAACAGTTTAGTGCATATTTCTTCTTTATGGAGTTGTCCTTAACTCCTGTATGGGATGATGTGGAGATCCAGGGTGTTTCCATTGGTGGAGCCAATCAACATTTCCAATAGGTGATACCCAGGTTGACAAAAATCCTTTCCATTCTGGGTAATCTGAAAGGAAAGAGATCCTACTCCACTAAGTGTGGGTGTTTTATGGCTCAGACTTCACTTCATGGCACACTTTGTGACACACTTCACTTCTTCATTACATTCCTCAGCACATTTACTTCACCTCCTGCCAAGTACCCTACCTGAGCTGAACTGACATTCTTTGTCTCAAGATCACCAAAGTCTTCTTTGCAAAATCCAATGGTCCTTATTATATCGTGTTACTCGGTTTGTTTTTTTTTAGAGTTTTTCATTCATTTGTTTTAATTTTTTAATTTTTTTTTTATTTCTTTTCAGCGTAACAGAATTCATAGTTTTACACCACACCCAGTGCTCCATGCAATGTGTGCCCTCCATAATACCCACCACCTGGCTCCCCCAACCTCCCACTCCCCGCCCCTTCAAAACCCTCAGGTTATTTTTCAGAGTCCATAGTCTCTCATGGTTCATCTCCCCCCCAATTTCCCTCAACTCCCTTCTCCTCTCCATCTCCCCATGTCCTCCGTGTTGTTATGCTCCGCAAATAAGTGAAACCATATGATAACTGACTCTCTCTGCTTGACTTATTTCACTCAGCATAATCTCTTCCAGTCCCGTCCATGTTGCTACAAAAGTCAGGTATTCATCCTTTCTGATGGGGGCATAATACTCCATAGTGTATATGGACCACATCTTCTTTATCCATTCGTCGGTTTGTTTTAAACTCAGTAAATGCCCATATTCCTCCTTCTAAGCTTTGTCAGTTCAATATTAACATGAATAATTTCTTTTTCCTTCTGATCTCTGGGTTAATCTGGTAACATACTACACTAACATATAAGTCCAGAAGGGCAGGAAGTAGGCCTGTTTTGTTCCCAATCCCATCTCTAGCTTCTATCAGGGTAACTACTTGGGATTGGTACCCAATCATTGTTTGCTAAATATGAATGGAAGTGTCCACCACAGCTGCTTCAAATCCCAACTAAAATATATATGAGAAACTGTCTTTTCAGATTCTCTGCCCAATATTTAATCAGAAGTTGGGTTTTTTTTGTATTGAGCTATGTAAGTTCTTTATATATATATATATATATATTTTTTTTTTTTTGAGACAAGATGGCGGGGAACTAGGAGGATGCTCTGGTTCAACCTGTCCCCTAAAGTGAGTTGATTACCTACCAAGGAACTCCGATCACTCATGAAATCAGCCTGAGATCAAAATTCTACTCGTCAGGACCTCTACGAGGGCAGAAGACGCCAGTGGGATGTCAGGATCTCTACGGGGGCAGAAGACACCAGTGGGCAGTCTTTTTTGTTTGTCTGTATTTGTTTGTATACTCCACAAACCTTACCTTGGGGCCCATTTGGGCTGAGCCTTCTCTTTTATCCTTCTTTCTTTTTCCTCTCCCTCTCTCTCTCTCTCTCTCTCTCTCTCTCTCTTTCTCTGCTTTCTCTCTTTCTTTTTTTCTTT
>PISX010037607.1:0-10913 GCA_004024625.1 Mellivora capensis
GAATTCTACCAAACATTTAAAGAAGAATTAATTCCTATTCTCCTGAAACTGTTCCAAAAAATAGAAATGGAAGGAAAACTTCCAAACTCATTTTATGAGGCCAGCATCACCTTGATCCCAAAACCAGACAAGGATCCCATCAAAAAAGAGAATTACAGACCAATATCCTTGATGAACACAGACGCGAAAATTATCCCTTGATCTTTAATCTCCCTCTACAACAGTCTCCCATCAGTCACCAGCCATGTACTTCATTGTTCACTTCCAACATACATGTATAGTAGCATCAGAAATGTTAAAACCTATCCCCATGAGAAGCAAATTTATCAACTAGGATGCAATGATTACTTCTAGTTCTATTAACCTTTACTCTTACACTCCATTCATTTTGAAAGTTACTTAAATCAGCACCTTTCCCCACACCCATCCCTTTCAGTGAGGTGGTTTCATCACATTTAAATATAATTAGATTATTTTGTCCCATTCAGCATTCCAAATGGGAATTCTCTAGATTCTTTTTTTTTCAATTTGCATGCATCAAGACTTACTTTTTTGTCCTGTGAAGTTCAATGGAAATTGACAAATGCTTAATGTCTTGTATACATCATTATAAAAAAGTTGCAACATAGTAAAAACCCTGTGCTTCTTCTCTTCAGTCTACCTCATCCTTTGTCCTGAGCTATATGCATGCCATCTTTACAGTCTGTCCTTTCCAGAATATCATACATTTGCAGTGATTTAGTGAATGCAAGAAAAGATGTTGGTTTTCAGTTCTTTCAGACTTTTCTTGTTGTAAGACCAGGATTGACAACATCCAAGTTCTTTACAAGTTGAAGCTGAGACTGGAAGCAAATTTTATGTAATTGTATTTTAAATTCCAAACAATGTAATTCTTCTTTAATTTTTGGTAAGAGGTTTTGGCAAATTAGGGAGGAGGTGGTTTTTTTTTTTTTTTTTTTTTTTTTAGAATATGAGGTTCTAATAATAACTCTGGTATTCTTAGGGAAAAAATAACATTATTTGATATGACTGGGTTTGAGTGTTGGTACAAATCTACACTGATGAGAATTCTATGGAAACTATATTCATACACCTGAATTTCTTTGTATGCAACCTGCCTTTCTTAATGACCTGCCTTTCTTTTATACTAAAATTTTACCCTGGATTAATTTCTGATTATGTGTTTACTCACTCGTGGTAGTATGACAATACTTGCATACCTTTTATCCCCAGTATTCTTTTTTTCTCTTTTTTAAAGATTTTATTTTTTTTATTTGTGAGAGAGAGTGAGTAAGAGAGAGAGCACACAAGCAGGGGCAGAGGAAGAGGGAGAAGCAGATTCCCCAACATACAGGGAGCCCAATGCAGGGCTGGATCCCAGGACCCTGGAATCATGACCTGAGCCAAAGGCAGACGGTTAACCAATTGAACCACCCAGGTGCCCCCATAGTATTCCTTTTTATGTATAGTTGTTGATGTATAAAAATTATTACTTATTTGCATTCCTAGATTTGTCTTCATGAAGATTTGAAGCTGAAGCTGTACTATGAAAGTAATATGTTCTCTATCTCTAAAAACTTTAATACTCATGTTTCATGTATAGAATTACAAACTTATTTATTTTCTCAATATACATGCCTTCTGTATACTGGGAAGTGTCTGATAAAAAACCAGAAAGAGGTTTATGAGACTTTAATATCAGAGATAATATACTATACCACCTAATCTTTCTAAACAGATAGATCTGTAGTGATCAAAAGTAGAGTGAAATATCTCCAATTGTCATTAAGAGTTGTTATGAAAAATAACAGAAAAATAATTCTCCAAATATTTTAATATGATAATACTTAGTTTAACCATATAACTTTTTGAGCAAAGTAGGACACTCTGGAGAGTGAAAGGGGATACTTTTCAATAATTATGCTGGTACAACAAGGATAAGTTGAGAATAACCCATGCAAATTGGGATGTGTTTTCATTCTATGTAGAACATCATAATGTATTCTTCCTTAATTCTGTAGGTCATCATTTTAAATCTCATTTATGTAGCCTATTTATTGGGTCTGTCATGTACTGATCACTATTTGACAGTTAAACTTTTATATTTAAAAACCAAACAAAACACCAGATAAGCATGTATTTATTTTTGTAGCAATTGTAGCAGTGTAACTAAGTGCCAATGGATACCTGAACCTGGATGGAGAAATGATTTCTTAGGGTAGTTGTACCATGTCTAAGTTGAAGTAACGTCCTCCACACATATACATCCACTTAACTGGTATTTTACCAGCATAGTTATACAAAAATATTTTTATGCATTTTCATTTTTCATTATGTTTAATGTGTTAAGGGAATAGAATGCTTCTAAGTTGATCTCTGTATTAATGATAGTAGGGGTAAAGATGACATTTATTCAGTAATTACCTAGTAATGAAAGTAATTTCAGGACTGAGTCAGGTGGTAGAAATGTTTCATTAACTACCACAAGGATAGTTTCTTCTTTCACTGAAGAAAATTCATTAATGTTTATCTTCAGAGGATTTTATTTATAATACTATTAAATCGGTCTCTTTTTGAAATTTTCTTTACTAGAAAAATAATATTTTACAAAAACTAGTGAACTGCTTTGCTTTACAAAAATATTATTGTAAGATAGCCAATCCCCCTCTTTAAAACAGTTTCTGGCACATATTAAAAACTGAGTAGAGGGCACCTGGGTGGCTCAGTGGGTTAAAGCCGCTGCCTTCAGCTCAGGTCATGATCTCAGGATCTTGGGATCGAGCCCCACATCGGGCTCTCTGCTCAGCGGGGAGCCTGCTTCCCCCTCTCTCTCTGCCTGCCTCTCTGCCTACTTGTGATCTCTGTCTGTCAAATAAATAAATAAAATCTTTATATAAAAAAAGAAACTAGATAGATATTTATTTGGTAAATGAATGAATAAATAAAATTCAGTAAGTCTTTGGAGGGATGTCTGTGTGGCTCAGTCTAAGCATATGCCTTTGACTCAAGTCTTGATCCCAGGATGCTTGGATTGGGCCCTCCCCAACCAAAGTCAGGACCCACATTAAGGCCCCTAACCCACTGTTCCACTTAGCGGGGAATCTGCTTCTCCCTCTCCTTCTCTCCCTCTGACTCTCCCCTATGCTCCTGCTCTCACTTATGCGCTCACTCTTAAATGAATAATGAAATTTTATTATTTATTTATTTATTTCCGTATTTATTTATTTATAAATATTTTATTTATTTATATGACAGAGATAGACAAAGGGAGAGGGAACACAAACAAGGGGAGTGGGAAGGGGGAGAAGCAGGCCTCCTACTGCACAGGGAGTCCGACGCGGGGCTCCAACTGAGTACCCTGGGATCGTGACCTGAACTGAAGGCAAACTTAATGACTGAGCCACTAGCTGCCCCATGAAACTTTTTTTAAAATTCAGTATGTCTTTGAATATTTGTGAACAAGGATTTAAGATTTATAAGTAAAACACATTGCTACTCTTCCTCTCTTAACCAGGTAAATATTAACCACCTGACTAAGGAACCAGAGTTTCAAATTTTTTCATGCCATGCAACCTTAGTAAACAGGCTAATGTGGAAACAAAACAATGTAAAGTTAGAAATTACACAGAATGTCATCTAATAACAGCTAGAATAGCATTCCTAGTAGAAATGCCAGTATAACTTGGCTTTCATGCTACAATTTAGAAAACCACAATCAACAAACCATCATGCTTCATGAAATACAGATGTCAGCAACTATAAGTTTCACCTTATTTTATGTAATACTAAGAAAACGTGCTAACAAGCTAACAAGTAATGTATTTATTACATATGGGTTTTTTAAAAAAATGTTATTCTTACTGACAAAGATTAAGAATTGCCAAGATAGTTTTTAAATGTTATGTCATTCTTATATATCACAGAAAGGAAAATATGAGCAAAGTGAATTGTTTCATATGTTCCTAAATATTTTTTTGTATCCAATGGTGATTTTCCTGAATCTGTTTTTGATTCAGAGTATTCACTGAATCACAGTACACAGTATTGGTCACTGTGTTGTCAAGACTGCTGATGGGGATGCCTGGGTGTTTCGGTCAGTTAGGAATCTGCCTTCTATTTGCTCAGGTCATGATCCTGGGGTCTTGAGATCAAGTCTCCAGTTGGGCTCCTTGCTAGGTGGGGAACCTGCTTTTCCCTCTGTCTGCTGCTTCCCCTGCTTGTGCTCTCTCTCTGTCTCTGTTTCTCTGACAGATGGATCAGTGGAATCTTTAAAAAAAATTGCTGATGATACAGTATTTCTTGACAGTATTCTACTCTTGTCTCCAACATTTTTTTTTCCAAATCACTGATGCATATTCTACAATTTTTTAAAACATTTTATTTATTTATTTGAGAGAGAGTGAGAGAGAGCATGAGCAGTGGAAGTAGGAGAAGGAGAAACAGACTCCCCACTGAGCAGGGAGCCTGATGTGGGGCCTGATCCCGGGAGTCTGGGATCATGACCTGAGTGGAAAGCAGAGGCTTAAGTGACTGAGCAACCCAGACACCCCTTAGTCTACAAATTTTTAATGTTGGTGTGTTTTTTACTAATTTTTTTTTTTACAAAATTTACTAAATATATTAATTGAGGGTTATTTTAGAACAGTAAGGGTTCTCATTCTTTTCTCAAATAATCTTTTTTTTTTTTTTTTTTAAAGATCTACTTATTTATTTGGGAGAACACTCATGAGTGTGAGGGGAGTAGAGAGGGCAGAGGGAGAAGGAGAGGGAAAACAGACTGCCTTCTGAGCAGGGAGACCCACAATGGGCTTGATCTAAAGAACCTGAGATCATGACCTCAGCTGAAACCAAAAGTTGGAGGACTAAACAACTGAGCCACCCTGATTCCCTCAAATACTATTTAAATGGTTTGTTGACTAAAATAATATGAAATTACAAATGGCCAGTTATGCTGGTAAGAATGACAACCAATTATATGCATAGGAAATAACAAAAGCTGATGGGTTTTCACCCAGTGTAAAAGGTCTCATTGTCAGAGATATATAAAGGATATTAAATGTTGTGTGTGAGACGTGTTCTTGTCCATATATTTATGTATATGATATTATATACATGCATAGATACATGTACATTCTTCTTATCTCACCTGATTATAATGAAATATATACAGAAAGAACACAGTAAATCTCTGCAGTTACTATAGCTATGAATAATGTGAGTAGATATGAATGATTTGTTTCAAAAGTAGACTTGCTATTGTTTAATTGCATATTTATGTGTATTTGAAAAGCAATCTTTAGACAGGAAAAAAAAAACTCTCCTAAAATACATTGAAAGTATACTACATTTTATATTATCTAAAGGAAAGCTTAGGTATTGTGTTACTTGTTTAGTTATGTGGCATAATAAAACTGATTTTAATATAAGCTTATTGCAAAAAGAAAAAAAAAGTCTCATTTTGTACCATTGGCTTTCCATTTCCTATCTACTTGGCCACATGAATCTTGGGTGCCTGTAAAGGCAGGATAATAACTAATCCTCTTTGGTGTTTAGCATCACTTAATCCTTTCTGGTACTTATCCTATTAACATTTTTTTTTTCTCTTGTATTTAAATGCCAGTGCAGAGCACTCAAATTACTGGCATTTATTTCTGGCTTTCTGAATTTCCCAGTTAGAGGAAGTACCTTAAGAAATGTTTGATTAAGTATATGCATTTATCTGAGTCTGTATTCATTTTCAAGTGCTTATTCTAGCTTGATGACTTTTAGCTTGGATATTTTAAGCTACTAGTTTATGTTTACCAGTATTTTGTAACTGTAGAATTCATCTGCTATATAACATAAGCTCTTTAACTGGGTTATCAAAAAGTACATGTAAAACTTTTGCATACTTTTAAATTTTAGTTAAAACTTATTCAAAGCACATGAATCCTTAAAGTATGTTACTGAGCATTACTTACATAAAAGGTATATAAACCGATATATTTTATCTTTTGAAGAACTCTATTAGTCAGACCAGGCTAAGCTATGCTGCATTAACTAACATGCAAAAAATTACAGTGCTTTTGAAAAACAAAAGATTATTTCTCACTCACAACATGTCCATTGTAGGTTGGTAGGAGAGTTTGTTTCAGATGGACTGTATTTCCAGATCACTGACACAAAGGTGGTCAGTTGTGACAAATAAGGCCTGGCTTTTAAAACTTTAGTTTCAAAGTATCACATTTTACTCCCTTCTTGGAGGTAGCAAGGAACCTCAATGCAGAGAAGTAGAGTCATACTTTGTGTCGAAAAGAGAACTGAAAACATTTGTATCAGCTGTAATGACTACTCCATTCACTTTATTTCAGCTTCCCTTTCAAGGAACACTGAGAAAATTACTAATATAAAAATAGGACAGTGAGGTGCTAATATATGTTTAACTATCTTTTGGAAAAAAAAACTGGAGAATAGAGAATTTTTAGTATTATACATTTTTCAGTTTATATATAAGAAATGATTATATATACATATATGCATATGCTGTTCCTATGTAATAATATACATTATTACCATTGTATATTTGTTCTTGGATCGTAAGAATAAACACTGTTAAAATGTCTATACTACCTAGAGCAATCTATATTTTTAATGCCATTCCAATCAAAATTTCACCGGTATTTTTCAAAGAGCTGGAGCAAAGAATCCTAAAATTTGTATGGAATCAGAAGAGACCCCGAATCGCTAAGGAAATGTTGAGAAACAAAAATAAAACTGGTGGCATCACGTTACCTGATTTCAAGCTTTACTACAAAGCTGTGATCACCAAGACAGCATGAAACTGGCATAAAAACAGACACATAGACCAATGGAACAGAGTAGAGAGCCCAGATATGGACCCTCAACTCTATGGTCAAATAATCTTCACAGGAAAAAATATACAGTGGAAAAAAGACAGTCTCTTCAATAAATGGTGCTGGGAAAATTGTACAGCTATATATAGAAGAATGAAACTCGACCATTCTACACCATACACAAGATAAACTCGAAATGGATAAAGGACCTCAACGTGAGACAGGAATCCATCAGAATCCTAGAGGAGAACATAGTCAGTAACCTCCTTGATATCAGCCACAGCAACTTCTTTCAAGATATGTCTCCAAAGGCAAAGGAAACAAAAGCAAAAATGAACTTTTGGGACTTCAAGATCAAAAGCATCTGTATATTTGTATATGGTATTTAATTTAATACTTCAGCAAACTCTATGTATAAATGTCTTTATTCTCCTATATTATTATTGAAGAAGAAATTTAGACTAGAAAATTTAAATAAACCTTTAAAAATTACATATCTAATAAATAATCACACTGAAATCTAGTTCCATTAGTTCCTGGTTTTCACACTACAAAATGCTAACTCTTAGAAAAAAATAGAAAGTGCTATTTAGATAAACAAGAAAACATCTGTTTTGTAGTATGACTTTTAAAATTATACTTAGTCTTTTTTTTTAAGATTTTATTTATTTATTTAAGGGAGACCGCGCACAAGTGGGGGGTGAGGGTGCAGGAGGAGAGGGAGCAGCAGACTCCTAACTGAGCTGGGACTCAGACATGGGTCTCTATCCCAGGATCCTGAGATCATGACCTGAGCTGAAAACAGATGCTTAACCAACTGAGCCACCCAGGCACCCCAAAATTATACTGTCTTGTACTTACCTGCCTTTAAGGAGGATTCAAATGTAAAATTTAAATTGGGCACTTTCAATACAGTAAAATGACAATTTTGAGAAATCTCCCTGTGAAAAAATTGTAATGCTGGACACATTTACTAAAAACAACAATTTCAGGGTTCTAAAAATAGACAAATAAGCTAGGACAAATAAGCTAGAACAAATTAACAAGTGTTTATTCTTGAAAATATACTGAACTTCAGTTTAAGCAGAGTGAGAGTCTGTACTGTTCATACCCAGTGATTTCTCATCATTCACCAGACCTCCAGTTTGGTCAGAGCTCTAACTCTAAGATGGAAAGACAAGCTCTAAGAACCAAAAGTTTCCTGATGGAGACACTGCACTGGACTTGGAGAGAAAGCAACAGTTGGGCCATAGCTGCTGTAATGAATCTATTAGAAAACTAATTTATTATTTATTTTCTTGTTAAAAGTACTAGACAGAAAACTGCCTTAATGCCGGGGGGAGGAAGGGGAGAATCTCTACATATTTATATTTTCTGAGTTATAAGTTTTTTTATTTTTACTAATTTTTTAATTTCTTTTCAGTGTAACAGTATTTATTGTTTTTGCACCACACCCAGTGCTCCATGCAATGCGTGCCCTCCTTAATACCCACCACCTAGCTCCCCCAACCTCCCACCCCCCGCCCCTTCAAAACCCCTCAGGTTGTTTTTCAGAGTCCATGGTCTCTCATGGTTCACCTCCCCTTCCAATTTCCCTCAACTCCCTTCTCCTCTCCATCTCCCCATGTCCTCCATGTTATTTGTTATGCTCTGCAAATAAGCGAAGCCATACGATAATTGACTCTCTCTGCATGACTTATTTCACTCAGCATAATCTCTTCCAGTCCCGTCCATGTTGATACAAAAGTTGGGTATTCATCCTTTCTGATGGAGGCATAATATTCCATAGTGTATATGGGCCACATCTTCCTTATCCATTCATTCGTTGAAGGGCATCTTGGTTCTTTCCACAGTTTGGCGACCGTGACCATTGCTGCTATAAACATTGGGGTACAGATGGCCCTTCTTTTCACTACAACTGTATCTTTGGGGTAAATACCCAGTAGTGCAATTGCAGGTGATAGGGAAGCTCTATTTTTTTAATTTATTTATTTAAGGGAAGCTCTGTTGTTAAATTCTTGAGGAATCTCCACACTGTTCTCCAAAGTGGCTGCACCAACTTGCATTCCCACCAACAGTGTAAGAGGGTTCCCCTTTCTCCACATCCTCTCCAACACACCTTGTTTCCTGTCTTGCTAATTTTGGCCATTCTAACTGGTGTGAGGTGGTATCTCAATGTGATTTTAATTTGAATCTTCCTAATGGCCAGTGATGATGAACATTTTTTCATGTGTCCGATAGCCATTTGTATGTCTTCATTGGAGAAGTGTCTGTTCACATCTTCTGCCCATTTTTTGACATGATTATCTGTTTTGTGTGTGTTGAGTTTGAAAAGTTCTTTATAGATCCTGGATATCAACCTTTGGTCTGTACTGTCATTTGCAAATATCTTCTCCCATTCCGTGGGTTGCCTCTTTTTTGTTGACTGTCTCCTTTGCTGTGCAGAAGCTTTTGATCTTGATGAAGTCCCAAAAGTTCATTTTTGCTTTTGTTTCCTTTGCCTTTGGAGACATATCTTGAAAGAAGTTGCTGTGGCTGATGTCAAAGAGGTTACTGCCTATGTTCTCGTCTAGGATTCAGATGGATTCCTGTCTCACATTGAGGTCTTTTATCCATTTCGAGTTCATCTTTGTGTATGGTGTAAGAGAATGGTCGGGTTTCATTCTTCTACATATGGCTGTCCAATTTTCCCAGCACCATTTATTGAAGAAACTCTCTTTTCTTCACTGTATATTTTTTCCTGCTTTGTCGAAGATTATTTGACCATAGAGTAGAGGGTCCCTATCTGGGCTCTCCACTCTGTTCCACTGGTCTGTGTGTCTGTTTTTATGCCACTACCATGCTGTCTTGATGATCACAGCTTTGTAGTAAAGCTTGAAATCAGATAACGTGATGCCACCAGTTTTATTTTTGTTTTTCAACATTTTCTTAGCAATTCGGGGTGTCTTCTGATTCCATACAAACTTTAGGATTATTTTTTCCAGCTCTTTGAAAAATACCGGTGGAATTTTGATCAGAATGGCATTAAAAGTATAGATTGCTCTAGGTAGTATAGACATTTTAACAATGCTTATTCTTCCGATCCAAGAGCATGAAATGGTCTTCCATCTTGTTGTGTCTTCTTCAAATTCTTTCATGAGTGTTCTGTAGTGCCTCGAGTACAGATCCTTTACCTCTTTGGTTAGGTTTATTCCCAGGTATCCTATGGTTCTTGGTGCTATAGTAAATGGAATTGATTCTCTAGTTTTCCTTTCTGTATTTTCATTGTTAGTGAATAAGAAAGCCACTGATTTCTGTACATTGACTTTGTATCCTGCCACGTTACTGAATTGCTTATGAGTTCTAGTAGTTTGGGGGTGGAGTCTTTTAGGTTTTCCACACAAAGAATCATGTCATCTGCAAAGAGAGAGAGTTTGACTTCTTCATTGCCAATTTGGATACCTTTTACTTCTCTTTGTTGTCTGATTGCTGTTGCTAGGACATCTAATACTATGTTGAACAAGAGTGGTGAGAGTGGGCATCCTCGTCGTGTTCCTGATCTCAACGGGAAGGCTGTGAGCTTTTTCCCATTGAGGATGATATTTGCTGTGGGTCTTTCATAGATAGATTTTATGAAGTTCAGGAATATTCCCTCTATCCCTATACTTTGAAGGGTTTTAATCAGGAACGGATCCTGGATTTTGTCAAATGCTTTTTCTCCATCAATTGAGAGGACCCTGTGGTTCTTCTCTCTTCTCTTATTGATTTGTTCTATCACATTGATTGATTTGCGAATGTTGAACCATCCTTGTAACCCAGGGATGAGTCCCACCTGGTCATGGTGGATGATCTTTTTAATGTGCTGTTGGATCCCGTTTGCTAGGATCTTGTTGAGAATCTTAGCATCCATATTCATCAGTGATATTGGTCTGAAATTCTCCTTTTTGGTGGGGTCTTTGCCTGGTTTGGGGATCAGGGTCATGCTGGCTTCATAAAAAGAGTCTGGAAGTTTTCCTTCTGCTTCAATTTTTTGAAACAGCTTCAGGAGAATAGGTGTTATTTCTTCTTTGAAAGTTTGGTAGAATTCCCCAGGGAATCCGT
>PISX010037608.1:0-10915 GCA_004024625.1 Mellivora capensis
GCTGAAAAGAAATTAAAAAAAAAAAAGAAAAAAAAATCCCCAAAGTACACCAATAAATAAGTTTAGTAAGGTTGCAAGACATGAGGTAAAGACACAAATTGTATTTCTATATACAAGCAGTGAAAAGTCAGAAACCAAAATCCAGATACATTACCAGTTGCAATAGAACTAATATAAAAAAAACTTAAATATGAAACTTAAAAAACATGTACAGGGTCTGTATATTCAAAACCATAAATACTGAGGAAAGAAATCATAAAGGAAGACCTAAGTAAATGGGAGGGTATACCATGTTCATGTATTAGAAATCTTAACATAATAAAGACATACATTTTCCCCAAAGTGATCTTTGGATTTAATGCAATTCCTATCAAAATCCCAACAAGATTTTATGTAGATTTAGATAAGATGATTCTAAAATTTATATAAATGGCAAAGAAACTAGAATAGCCAAAACAATTCTGAAAAATAAGAACAAAGTTGTAGAAATGCCACATATTAAGACTTGTTGTAAAGCTATAATAATCAAAGAAATATGGAATTGGTGAAGGGTTAAACAAACAGATCAATGGAAAAGAATAAGAGAGCCTAAGAATAGATTCACACAAAAATAACCATTTGATTTTGACAAAGATATAAAGCAATTCAATGGATAAAGAATAGCTTTTTTTTTAAGATTTTTATTTATTTATTTGATAGAGAGAGAGAGAAAGACCACAGCAGGCAGAGAGAAAGTAGGGGAAGCAGGCTCCCCATTGAGCAGAGAGCCTGATGTGGGGCTTGATCCCACAACCATGAGATCATGACCTGAGCCAAAGGCAGAGACCCAACCCAATGAGCCACCCAGGTGCCCCAAGAATAGCTTTCTTAAAAAAATATCTGAACCATTGGTTACCCACTAGAAAAAACTGAACCTAGATCTAAACCTCATACCTTATACATAGATTAACTTAAAATGCACATAGATGTAATTTGTAAAACTATAACATTTCTAGAAAAACACAGGAAAAATCATCTTGACCTGTGGTTAGAAAGAGAATTCTTAGAAATAACACCAAAAGCACAGCCCATAGGAATGGAAATTGGTAAGACTTTATCAAAATGAGGAGAAGGTATTTGAGGGAAATTGGAAAGGGAGGTGAACCATGAGAGACTATGGACTCTGAAAAACAACCTGAGGGGTTTTGAAGGGGCGGGGGGGGGGGGGGGGGGTTAGGGGAGCCAGGTGGTGGGTATTAAGGAGGGCACGTATTGCATGGAGCACTGGGTGTGGTCCAAAAACAATGAATACTTTAAGAAATTTAAAAAAATTAAAATGTAAAAACTATTGCTCTGCCAAAGACACTGTTAAGAGAATAAAAAGACAAGCTGAAGACTGGTATAAAATATATGCAAATCATCTACCTGACAAAGGACTTGTATATAGAATATAAAGAATTTTCAAAATCCAACAATAAGAAAACAAACAACCAAATTTTAAAATGAGCCAAGGACCAAAAAAGATATAAAGCTGGCTATAAAGCACATGGGCAGAGGAGCAACATCACTAGCCATAGGGAAATGCAAATTAAAATCACAGTGAGATACTACTACGCATTTGTTAGAATGACTAAAATAAAAGATACCAATAAGACCAAGTACTAGCAAGATTCATGACAACTGCAACTCTCAGACACTGCTCATATATATTGGTATACCCACTCTGGGAAAGAGTCTGGCAGTTAAACATACACTTGGTATATATACAACATAGCCATCCTACATCCAGGTATTTAGGGAGAAGTGAATGGGGGGAAATCGGAGGAGGAGACAAACCATAAGAGACTGTGGACTCTGAGAAACAAACTGAGGGTTTTGGGGGTGGGTGTGGGGTAGGGGGATGGGTGAGCTTGGTGGTGGGTTTTATGGAGGGCATGTATTGCTTGGAGCACTGGGTGTGGTGCATAAACAAAGAATTTTGGAACACTGAAAAAAAAATTCAAAAAAAAATTTTTTTAAAGAAAAAGAAAACTATGATGACACAAAAACATGCACATGATTGATCATAGCAGCTTTATATGTGACAGCAAAAACTGGAAACTAAAATGTCCTTCAACAAAAGAATGGATACAAAATGTAATACATCTATAAAATGGAATACTATTCACAAAAAAAAGAATGAACTGCTGACACATACAATAAAATGTATAATAACAAAATGGATAATATGGGCCAGCAGTTGCTAGAAGTATTGGTTGGAGCAGGGGGGATGGTGTCATAAAACAAGGATGACATTGGGGATATTTTTGTTGGTTGATGGAACTGTTCTGTATTCTCATTACAGTGGTGACTAAATAAATCTACACAAGTGTTAAAATCAACAATACTGCACACCAAAAGGTCAGTTTTATTGTATGACAAATTTAAAAATAAATATTAAACCCTACATTTGGTATTGCAAATTCAGAAATTGTTTCAGCCATCCCTAGAACTTACCATGTTCCCCCTACCATTCAAAATCTAAGTTGTAAATCTAAAATTCAAGATGGAGAGAGGAGATCCCCTCCACAGGGTATGCTGAATGGGGTGAATTCTCCAACCACCATGTCCCACAGTAGCTGCAACTACTATGTAAAGGACTGTTTCCACGCAGTTTCTCGGGCAGTACTTGGCCAACTGCCATAATGGCTACACCAGAGATAATAAAAGAAGATTGGAAGAAGAGAGAAGCAGCCATTTTATAGGCCATGGTAATATTCCTTAAGGCAAGAGTGGAAGGATTGCCACGGTTGTAAAGATGTTAAAAGAAAAGAAAGAAACAGAATATTCCCTTGCTCTGAAGTCTTCATAAAATATTACATACACATAATCCCAGCTCAGTTTTTCTAGATGTTTCTAACACCTCAACATCACCCTTGTCTTTCACTTGTTACCTCTTATAAACCCTTCCTTTGTATATATTTTGTCTGCTTTTATGGAAAAGAGATAGGTGCTAAACCAATATCAGATTTATTTCAAAATAATGTCCAGGGATATGTCCTGGGTTTCCTATAGGCTCAATTTCCTTTACTATACGTTCCACACACGTGGTCCTACATAATCATTTCTTGGTGGTTTTTGCTTTTAAGTTTTAGTTTGGAAGTTCCTGAAATATCTACAGATTTAAATCAGATTAAATAACTTCAGGGATGGTGTTATTGCTAAGTATGTTGTATTAAATTCAAATTTCTCTATCAAAATGTCAGTTAATCAGAATATGCATTTAACTATAAGTCAATGTCATAGGGTATTTAAAAAAAAAAACCTTCACAAAATGAGAAAAGTCTACTGGTGCTCAACCATAAAGAATATTTAATGATGTCAGCATTACTTGGTCAGCCAATAATTGAAAAATATGTTAATGGGTATTTATGAACCAAAAAGAAAGAAAGCTGATGTGCTGCAGTTCTTCACCTTAAAGTCCTATATTTTGTTTCATTCCTCAAAGGGCATTTTACAACTTTCTAGGAAAAACACTTAAATGGCCAGTACTCCCAATCACCTGCTATTTATCACCCCAGTTTCTCTGAAGAGCCTATATAATGAATGCTCTTTATATTTTATCTTCTGAAAATAAAAAAAAAGTCTTAACTCATTAGACAGTAACTGTTACTTTTTTAAAATTTGACTTATTTTCCAGTACTTTGTAGGTAGAAAGCAATTATTAATTAACTGTTGAATGAATTGATGAAAGAAAGAATGCAAGAACCAACTCCTGTGAACAGAAGCAATGTAACAATTCTACCCAGTTATGCCATGGGAAGATGCTAATGACTAACAGCATTCCACAGTGCTAAGCGTATATACACACACCCCACTATCTTCAGTACTTCCTCTGGGATGAAAAGATGAAGCTATGTTCACTGAGCCCTCTCATCACAAATAATAATTATTATTATTATTATCACCACCATTATTGTGGCCTGTATCTTATTTCCCCACCTAATTAAAGCATTCCTTCTGAAAACCAACACTAAGTTAAAGATGCTTCAAGTTAGATGTGTGTGGCATGCAGAAACATTCTGGCCCAAGCAAACTGCAGCCTCTTCTTCTGAGTGACATAAGCACTGGCCTTGGCTGTACTTAATTTAGACATCAAAACTTGTCCATTTGTACTATGCTATTTACCCATTACACTCATTCAATTTTCCCACATACCTTGCCCAATTATCTACCAATTTAATCCATTTAAGCTATCTCAACTATAGTAAATATGTTCCCCTTTAGCATTTACTAGCACTTGGGCTGGCTTTTCAAGGGCCTCTAACAGGCTTTATGATCCATTTATTTTTCCTCTTCCTGTTCAATTTTGTACTTATGACTCATCACAAAATGGATGCTACTGCTGTAGACAAATGAACTGGCAAGAACCTAACTACAAAATTGGCCATTTAGTCCTGAAACTAAATGAAACAGAATAATGACTACAAAATTGATCCGGACCACAGGGCAGAAACCATACTTAAACTTCATCCAGCATAGACCACCTGCCACAGAGCTATGTCTGGATGCCATTTACTGTCCTTTCCATTATTGTCGATAATAACAGTGCTTTCAAATGGAACATTCCTCCTGCTCCAGATCAAAAGGATTTAGAAAAATATCCCATCATCTTATTTGAGGGATGAATAAAGTAAGAATTCAGTTTCCTCAGGTTTGCTGCAACCTTGGCAGCTAATGCTAATTGCTATCTCTAGCCATTGGGCACTAGTGAAACTACAACTTCTAAATTAAAATAAACAGCATTTGTCTATTTTTTTGGTAAGAGAATGAACCCGTTTTGACTTCTGGCAAGAGGCCCCATGTGGCTCATGGGACTCACAGACACTTGTCTCAGGTACTTTAAAGCACCTGAACTTTCTCCTTTAACATTGATCCTGAAGGCTGATTTGTAACGTTTACCTTTGCCTCACCCACAAACTCCCACACACCATCTCTTCATTAGGGAGGCTTTTCTGCCTCCATGTGTTTCTTTGCACTTCATGAAAGCTATTTGTCTTGCATGCCAAAAAAAGATCTCAACAACTACAGAAAAGAAGCCCAAATGGGACCTTAAGAACCCCAGTGTCGGCAGCTAAGAGTATTCTGTGGTGGAGAGGGGATCAGTTGCTATAACCAAAAAACTGATCATGGGGATTATCGAATTCGTAAGAACTTCATAAGAAGACAAATTCTTGAGAAACATAGTTATTTATTTGGCAGCCTTATTGAACAGAGTCTTTCTTTGATATGGACAATATTGGAGGTCAAGGGTTTTCTGTGCCTAATGGGTGAATTGACAGTTTCCCTCCCATGAGTTTAAAAAGAAAAGAAAAGAAAAACATAATCACCTAGTTGACAGCAGCCATATCTGCCTTCAAGAGCCTAAGATTACTAAGAAATGGATCATGGCAAAGATAGCTGATTAACCATGTGGCTTGCATTTCCCCCTCTTCCTCACTTACAGAATCTGACTGCTCTCAGGGAGGCAGTATGCCTAGCTAACAGTGTATTTCTTACTCTTTCTGCAACTAGTAATGATTAATGAGACTTAAGTGGAAGTAATTGGGTAGGGCTTCTGAGAAAGCTCTTTAAAGGGAGCTGATACTAAAAAGGGGCTTACATGCAGCCCTCTCTACCACTACACACCCCTTCTTTCTGACTGGAATATGAACATGATGTACAGGCCATTCTGGCTGTATTTTGGACTATTCTGAAGGTGAATGAAAGGTGTGAAAGATGATGAGGCAGAAAGAAGAGGATCCTAGGTCCCTGATAACAATGGCCCTGATTTGCCAACCCTGGACATCCTACGGCTCACAGGAGAAATAAGAAAAGAAAACCTGTCTCTTTTTTTTTTCAAGATTTTATGTATTTATTTGACAGAGAGAGAGAGAGAGAGAGACCACAAGTAGGCAGAAAGGCAGGCAGAGAGAGAAAGAGGGAGAAGCAGGCTCCCTGCTGAGCAGAGAGCCTGATGTGGAGCTTGATCCCAGGACCCTGAGATCATGACCTGAGCCGAAGGCAGAGGCTTACCCACTGAGTCATCCAGGCACTCCCTGTGCCTTTTTAATGTCAGTTATTTGGATTTCCTATTCTAGGATTCTGCCAAGCCTAACACTAATAAACTCATCAAGCAATCATCTAAGTTTATGGAGCACTATCTGTGATCTAACAGTCGGTGGGGTGCTAACATTTATATAGCAGACACTGAGGATGTTGTTATCCTTGCCCCCTCATTTAAAACTTAGGGAAGTCGGGGGACAAGATGGCGGGGAACTAGGAGGAGGTGCCGGTTCAACCTGTCCCCTAAAGTGAGCTGATTACCTACCAAGGAACTCCGATCACCCATGAAATCAGCCGGAGATCAGAATTCTACACATCAGGATCTCTATGGGGGCAGAAGACGCCAGTGGGCAGGTAAAGCGGAGCGGGAACACCGGACTAGTATCGGAAGATAAACAAAAGAGGGAGGGAGCCACCAGAGGTGACCCATTGGAAAGTAATACCCCAATACAAGAGTACCCTACGACTGGGGACCAGCACTAACTTGAAGTCTGGTAGAAAGCACTCAAAAAGAACAAAGGATCGCAGGGGGAAATTGTGGGAATTGGAACGGTTAAAGAAAGGGGCTTAAGTCCCCCACGGAGGACAGACACCCCTGGTGCGAGCCAGAGAGAGTGCAGCGGAGAAACAAGGTCTTGGTCCCTGAGCCGCGAGGAGACCTCCTAAGGGCGCTTGGCATGTGGCAGGGGCTGGGACCCTCGAGGGGCAGAAACAGCCTTTTTGCAGTCCCCACGCGTGCGCCGCGCCACCCCGCGCCAGCAGAGCCTGAGACGCGCTCTGCCCCCTCCGCTGAGAGAGGTACGCAGCAGCGCCAGCCCGGCGCTCTCACACCCAGAAAGTCTGAGCGCTCCCAGCCCGGGCCAGCAGGAAAATCTCAGGGTGCGATTGCTGCTTGGAACCTTTCTGGCGGTCTGGAGCTGCCCAGACACCTGCTGCTGTTGTGGTTTTGAGTACAAGCAGGATACACAGGTGTCCCCAGAGATCACAGCTGGGAACCTGCTCTGCAGCACCCAGAGGGGAACTGACTGGGGCTTCTCTCTGGGAGGGAGGTCTGGGTGCAGTTTGCTTTCCTCTAAACCTCCAAGAACCATCAGGAGCTGCCAAGGGGAGAGAAAACAAAGGAACAGACATAAAAACCTCCAGAGAACAAAAGCCTGAAGGCCCGGTTTCCTCAGAGCCCACCCCCTGAAGGGGGTCAGGAGGACTTAACTCAGGAAACACTGAAAACCCACACGGCAGGCCCCTCCCCCAGAAAGCCAACCAGCCAAGAAGACAACAATCAGTACTACTTCATAGATACAATGTTTAATTTTTAATTCATTCCCACTATTCTGGTTCATTTTTAAATGTTTTTAATCTTTTTTATTTTTTTATATAGATTTTTTTAGCCTATTTACCATCACAGTGAGATGTCCAGTACATCAAATTCCATAATAACCTTTTAACCTTAAGTTTTTGATACATATACCCATGTTTTTCTTTTGCTTTTCTATTTTTAAAATTATTTTTTAATTTCACTTTAGTTTAGATCATTCTTTTCTTTACTTTTATTTGCTAATACTCATATAGAGTTAAACTTCAAGGTAATCCCCTTTCCCCAATCAATGCTACCCCCATAGGTAAACCAATTTTTAATCCCTTGTTATCTTAGGAAAGTTGTATCCTTTAAAAAAGATATCAAGATACATCCAGGAAGAATCAAAATAACCTTCCTCACCCACACTGAAAATTTACAACCACTCTCCCACCTTTTTCTCCTACCAGTATTTTTGTATATTTGTGTTTGTCCTGGTAGTATATAAATCTTATACTTGGGGTTCTTTTTGACGAGGTTCTTTTTTGTTTGTTTGTTTGTTTGTCTGTTTGTTTCTTTGTTTTGCTTCTACATATATATGTACATCTTTTTTTCTTCTCTTGTCATATACTTTTATCAGTCTTTTTTGTTTGTCTGTATTTGTTTGTATACTTCACAAACCTTACCTTGGGGCCTATTTGGGCTGAGCGTTCTCTTTTATCCTTCTTTCTTTTTCCTGTCTCTCTCCCTCTCTCTCTCTCTCTTTTTCTGCTTTCTCTCTTTCTTTTTTTCTTTCATTTGGGTGGGGACTCTTGATTGCTCAGAAGCATTCCAGAGTACACCTTCAATGCACCAAGGTCGATACATCCAGCTACAACCATTCAGCCAACTCTCACCAAAATGCCTAGGAGGAGGAATGGCCAGCAGAAGAAAAATTCAGAGGATGGGCCCTCTGCAACAGAGCTAATGGCTACTGACACAGACATTATGTCGGAAAGGGAATTCAGGCTAACAATTATCCAGGCAATAGCTAGGTTGGAGAAAGCCATGGACGACCAAATGGAATTGATTAGGGCAGAACTGAAAGCCACCAGGGATGATGTTCACAATATTAGGGCAGAACTGAAAGCCACCAGGGATGATGTTCACAAGGCTCTAAATGAGTTCCAATCTAATCTAAATTCTCTAAAAGCTAGGGTAACTGAGACAGAAGACAGAATTAGTGATCTGGAGGACAAACAGATAGAGAGAAAGGATCAGGAGGAAGCCTGGAACAAACAGCTTAGAAGCCACGAAAAAAGAATCAGGGAAATAAATGATGCCATGAAACGTTCCAACGTCAGAATTACTGGAATACCTGAAGGGGAGGAGAAAGAAAGAAGTCTAGAAGATACTGTAAAACACGTTCTTCATGAAAATTTTCCAAATATCGCAAATGGAAACAGCGTTCATGTACTAGAGGCAGAACGGTCCCCCCCCAAGATTTTAGATTCTCGAAACATCTCGAGACACCTGATAGTAAGAATGAGGAATTATAATTCTAGAGAAACTCTCTTGAAGGTAGCTAGGACAAAGAAGCTCCTTACGTACAGAGAAAGCCCATCAGAATAACGTCAGACCTGTCCACAGCAACCTGGCAAGCCAGAAAGGGCTGGCAAGATATATTCAGGGCACTAAATGAGAAGAACATGCAGCCAAGAATAGAAGGGCCATCTGTAACCCAATGTTTATAGCAGCAATGGCCACGGTCGGCAAACTGTGGAAAGAACCAAGATGCCCTTCAACAGGGGCACCTGGGTGGCTCAGTGGGTTAAGGCCTCTGCCTTCGGCTCAGGTCATGATCTCAGGGTCCTGGGATCGAGTCCCGCGTCGGGTTCTCTGCTCAGCGGGGAGCCTGCTTCCCTTCCTCTCTCTGCCTGCCTCTCTGCCTACTTGTGATCTCTGTCTGTCAAATAAATAAATAAAATCTTAAAAAAAAAAAAAGATGCCCTTCAACAGACGAATGGATAAAGAAGATGTGGTCCATATACACTATGGAGTATTATGCCTCCATCAGAAAGGATGAATACCCGACTTTTGTAGCAACATGGACGGGAGTGGAAGAGATTATGCTAAGTGAAATAAGTCAAGCAGAGAGAGTCAATTATCATATGGTTTCACTTATTTGCGGAGCATAACAAATAACACGGAGGACATGGGGAGATGGAGAGAAGAAGGGTGTTGAGGGAAATTGGGGGGGAGATGAACCATGAGAGACTACGGACTCTGAAAAATAACCTGAGGGGTTTAAAGGGGCGGGGAATGGGAGGTTGGGGGAGCCTGGTGGTGGGATTTATGGAGGGCACGCATTGCATGGAGCACTGGGTGTGGTGTAAACTTGTGATCTCTGTCTGTGAAAAAAATAAATATTTTTTAAAAAAAAAGAATACTTTATCCAGCAAGACTGACATTCAAAATGGATGGAGATATAAAGAGTTTCCAAGACTGCCATGGCTTAAAAGAGTTTGCAAACAACAAGCCGACATTGCAGGAAATATTAAGGGGGGTTCTATAAAAGAGGAAAAACCAAAAGAATATCATTATACAGAAATACAGAGACAATCTACAGAAAGAAAGACTTCAAAGGTAACACAATATCAATAAAAACGTATCTATTGATAATCACTCTCAATGTGAATGGCCTAAATGCGCCCATAAAACGAAACAGGGTTGCAGATTGGATAAAACGACAGGACCCATCCATATGTTGTCTACAGGAGACCCATTTTGAACCTAAGGATACACCCAGATTGAAAGTGAAGGAAGGGATGGAGAAACATCTTTCATGCCAATGGGCCTCAAAAGATGGCCGGGGTAGTGATTCTCATATCAGATAAATTAGATTTTAAACTAAAGACTGTAGTCAGAGATACAGAGGACACTACATCATTCTTAAGGGGACTATCCAGCAAGATGATCTAACAATTGTAAATATCTATGCCCCCAATATGGGAGCAGCCAATTACATAAGAAAACTATTAATCAAGATAAAGAGCCATATTGATATGAATACATTGATAGTAGGAGATCTTCACACGCCTCTCTCAGTAATAGACAGATCATCCATGCAGAAAATCAATAAAGAAACAAAAGCATTGAACAACACACTGGACCAGATGGAGCTCATAGATATATACAGAACATTCCACCCTAAAACAACAGAATACTCATTCTTCTCAAGTGCACATGGAACCTTTTCCAGAATAGACCACATACTGGGTCACAAATCAGGACTCAACTGATACCAAGAGATTGAGATGATTCCCTGCATATTCTCAGATCACAATGTTTTGAAACTGGAGCTCAACCACAAGGAAAAGTTTGGAAGGAATTCAAACACCTGGAAGCTAAAGACCACCTTGCTTAAGAATGCGTGGATCAACCAGGAGATCAAAGAAGAACTTAAACAATTCATGGAAACCAATGAGAATGAAGACACGTCGGTCCAAAACCTATGGGATACAGCAAAGGCGGTCCTAAGGGGGAAATATATAGCCATCCAAGCCTCCCTCAAAAAAA